>NADL03000184.1:0-129806 GCA_002205965.3 Kappaphycus alvarezii
GCATAGGGGACAATACACCCATTCCTTGGCTCCCGGAGGGCCATAGACGCGCGAAACGCTGCCTTTTCGAATCATTATGAGAAAATCGTTCTTGCACTGTTTCTTGGATTGCGTCCGTCAGCGTCTTTTGCGATGGTGTTTTTTGCGAGCAAATGACACTGAACGGGAAATCCTAGACGGCAGGCAAGAGGTCGACCACCTCCAATGGGCGTCTGCAGCTGCTTCGTATGTTCGCAGCTCCTTAATAGGAGTTGGGAGCAACGCCTTGCAAAGCTTGTTAGATGATGAGCTAGGAGCCAAGAACGCCGCCGCCGCGATGTTCTTCACGGAGGTGAGTCCGATCCCAAGAGATTGTTTTTTCTTGTCCTTTGGTGTGACCGGCAGCTGGAGTTCTCGAATACTTCCGAATCCAGTACTCCCCCTGCCAATTTTCGAACACATTCCTCCGTGCTCCTGTCGAACTATTCCGCTCCTTCTCCGGAGCAAGACGGGGGCACTACTTTGAAAATTGACCAAATAATTTTCTATCCCGGTGTCCTACAGTGATGCTGAGTTGTGGAGCAATATTTTTATTGAGGCCCACAATTTATGTTAATGTGAATCATCAAGAAATAATTTTATCTATTTTACACTGACACTATTTTATGCTGAATCCAGTGTGAACTAATTTTTATGTCATGCAGTTGGGTTTTTATATATAACAGGCTAAAAGTTCTGCATTTGTGCTACCAGCAAATTATTTTCTGGATGGGTGCTTACCTGGAAAATACTGCAATAATGATTACTGAGCCTGAATTATATCTACCAAGAATATGTATGGCTTGCCTGATTTTGTAGCAGGTTCACCCTGGTGTAGAGTATAAGTAACCCTAGGTTTTAGAAATACTTTATAGATCCTCAGGCCATCGAAATATTCCCCTCAATCAGGTATCATTAAATTTGGTTTTCTATTCATTATTTATTATTAGTCCAATTGCGGCATTTTTTTAATTATTAAAGTTGGAACTATTTATTTTTGGATGTACGTATACTAATTATTTTTCATCCCTTCCCCCGAAACCGCCCCCTTCATAGAGGGACTGTTGCCTCGCATTGCGGAAAAATTCCACACGACAACAGGAGTTATCCGTATTCCTATTGGCGCATTGGTAGCGCAATCTGATCGTCGACTGCACAAGCTATTCTGTTGCGCATGTCGCTGCACGTGCCGACGTGGACCACTCGGTTAGCACTTAGCTAGCAGAATAGTCGGATCCTGCAGCGAGAAAAACCTTTTGATGTTTTAATGATTGAGAAATAAGGTCGGCTGTAATCCCGGATACCATTGGTATGTGAAGTTACTTTCTCGCAATGTCACAACCTGTGCCGAAGTCCACCACTTCCTGATCTTCGTCCTCAATCGAATCTGGCTTTAATGGGTCGGCGACCTCGCTATTAACGTTGTCGTCTTCCACAGAAATAGAGTCAGACCAATCTATCCAGCTGACCGGCACCAATGATTCTGCAGCGGACACCCGTTTTACTGATGCCATAAAAACGACGATCGTGTATCAGAGACCCGTTCTACTGATGACAAAAAGTTACTACTGTTTTCTCATAGCTCATCCTCACAACCGCTACGGTGGTGTCCTCGGTCCACTGGCAGACCACGATCCGCCGGCACCTCGGCCTCCCCTATATGATGACTCTCGCCCGCTCACCTGCGCCCACTGTAACCAACTATGGACGCACTCGGGACCACGCGGCGGACCTCTGCCCTACCGGCTTCGATGGCCCGCACTGCCACAACTCGCTACGCAACGTTTTCGAATACCATGTTGCTCGTGCTGCAGGCCTGGACTGCCAATACGAAGTCCCGTTCCTTGTCCCGGAAACGAATATCCACCCTACGTACATTCTCATACAACCCCCCCTGCCCAATGGCCAACAGGTTCCGCCCCAAAGCCTGCGACCTCACCATTGTCTCTCTGTTCAAACGAGGCGTGCGCAAAAAGGGCACACAAAGTGCCGGCGGCGCCCCCTACATTGCCCACCGAGACAAAGTAAAAGACCTGGAGCGCAAATTGGTACGCCGGATCCGCCCCGTCGCACAACACCATCCATGGACCGAACTTCAAGTTTCAGCCCCTCACTTCCGACTCCTTGGGTGCCTTATCCTCCGCTTCTATTCTGTTCCTCGAAGACTTCACCCCGTGCATCGCAGAGAAGCTCAACGCAGCCACAGGAGTGATCCGCAGACGTATTTGCCAGCGTATAAATTGCACACTGTGGTCTTCTGTTGCAATGGAGATTCTATCGCAAGCCCCACTGCACATGCCTGACGAGGAACATCCGGTTAGTTCTTAGCCGAATAGTCAGTCCTGCAGTGTACACGATAGATACTTAATGAAGTAAAGTTTCTCGTAAATGATTCTAAGATCGCAGAGGACACAGGCAATGCACCTAACCAATGGTATGCAAACATCGGAGCCATCATCGGCCCCTGCACGGTCTCCGATGAGCGGTGCGCCTCCTCGACCGAGAGGGCCCAGCCTACGGATTGTTTCTCTACATGCGGAAGACACGAATCTTCTGGCCTCATCGCCCCGTCCGGACCATGCTGCTTTTCTCGATGCGTTTCCTCTCAAAGAGTACTCGACAGACAGATTCAAACTCCTCGGTGCCCCAATCGGCAATCGGTTGTTAAAGGACAGCTACCTCAGGGCTAATATTGAGGGGTACCGACGCACCCTTAACTCATCCACCAAGTGGAAGACTCCGAGCCCGGTTCCACATGAACCGGATCTGTGGCTCTGCCTGCCTGATAACCGACCGTGCTCAAGGTTGCCGACCCAACCACGCATCCGCTGATGCCATGGAGTTCGGCCACACCGCAAGAGTCATCCTGTGCAGCAATACACGGCATCGGCCTCACACCAAGCGCGTGGTAACAAGTCTGCCTACCCATTCCCGCTCGGAGGCCAAGTGTCCTCCGTTATTGCCCCGTTCTTAAATGCTGCTGCGGCCGCCAGCGTCATACACGTTTCACAGGCCCATGAATGGTCTGCAGCGTATACTATCCGCGATCCGCAGCCCTGCTGAGACACAGTTTCCGCGGGGACCGAGCCTTTCTCCTGGCCCAAGCGCAGCCGCCTCTCCGCCAGTTCTGCCTTGTAATACATGGACGCACGTACTCTAATGAACTCGAACTCTTCACCCCACCGCCCTTGCCGCCACACGCACCAACATCCAAACGCAGCTACATAGGAGCAGCAAGAGGCCTGGACCAGGACGTTCTGACGAGACGAAGCATGGAGAGCCTCTCCAGCCCGGATCAACACAGTGCCGACGAAATCGGGTACTGGATCGTGGCGTTACCTTCCAACACAGCCCCGTCGCTGCCTTCCTCTTCGCCACCCACCAATGCTACCAAGGTGTCGCGAGTCCACTGGAAAGTCATGCTATCCAGTTACCTTGGCTTGCCGGACTACACTGAGTCACCCCGATAACTCTGCCAGCATCGCAAGCGAAGCATGGAGCCTTCGGAGGTCACGTGGCCTACCTCTGCACAGCCGGATTTGGCCGCACACACGGTCACAACGAACTCCGCAACGCGCGCTCGTACCATGTCTTCCGTGCCCCTGGGCTTGACTGTCAGTTCGAAGTGGCTCTCCTCATCCCTGGCACAGAACTTCGGCCCACGGACATCTTACTATTCCCCGCCGATCCGAGCAGCGAAGAGGTACGATCATTTGCGTGTGATATTACCGTCGTCTCCTCTTCAAAGCCGCCGTCCGCACCAAGGCCACCTCGGCCGCTAACGGTGCTGCCGCATTGACGCACCGCGACATGGTACGGGACTGGAACGTAAGCTGACGTGCCGCCCTCCTGCACCGTCCGACACCCCAACCGTGTACTGAGCTTCACGTCTCAACCGATTGCGTTTGATTCTCTTGTTGCGCATGCCCCACAGACTGATTTTGCTTGAGAAGTTAATCCTGCAAATAATAAGGAATAAAAACAAGTACAGGCGTGATACGCCAGCGTGTTTATCAGTGCCTTAGTTGCATCATGTGGTCGTCCATCGCTATGGCCATCTGCTCGCAAACGCCACCGCACGTGGACAACGTGGACCATCCGGATAGTTCCTAGCCCTATAGTCGGATCCGGCAGTTGACAATGTACCAGAAAGTTGGCGTAAGGGAGGTTTCCCACGCTCACAATTCAAAAATAGAGGTGTTGTGCGAGCGACAAAATTGCTATGGTGAGGTAGTTGTGGGAGCATAAAAATGCTGTATACGGACGAAAACTCCATGACAACCGACTTTGTGTACGTCGCAAGTCAAATGCAATGGACTGAAATGAAAGAGAGCTCAATGGATCATCCAATAATTCTAAAGGGCATGCTTCTTCACCTAGCTGCGAGGCTTGAGAGCCTAAAACCCACTATAATTGGAACGAAACGTAAAGAACGGCGGTGTTTCAATTATCACGAGAGTACCTGTAAGTGGATTCAGAGGCGGATCGTTAATTTTTCTGTAAGTTGCTGATTCCTTTGGGAGGACCATTTCCTGTATTACAGACACCGTAGAAACCATTTCATATAAACTTTTGGAATGATTGCCCTGTACATCCGTGGGATTGTCGACCTTTCACCTTTGACCCTGCCAGTCTAACTACTACAACCTACCAACACTCTAACCTTCTCAAAAGGTGCACCAAGTGCGCGCAAGTCCGTTGGCACTGCGATTCTTGGGCGACTGCCCCAAACCCGAACGCTCAAAGCGATGCCGAAGTCCGCCATCGCATCCGTGGGTAGCGATCCGCTGAAGCACCGTTGCGGCCTTTTCTTCGCCCACTCCAAGGCAGCAACGAAGCAGCACAACATACACTGGCAGACCATCTCCGCCGCGACCTCGTAGTGTCAGTGTACGATGACCCAATGCCCTCAACTGCCACCACTATGATCACCCTTGGACAACACCGGATATCACTCTTTCGACCTCTGCTGCCTCGTTTTAGCCGTCTTCACCGCCATTACTCGCTCTGCTATGCGTTTGCAACAAATTTTACCCGATCGCCGGTCTCGACACTCAGCGCGGGGTTTCGCTCCGTCCCGGGCACTGAGCTCTGGCCCGCAGATATCCTCGTACAGTCCCCCTAGTTGTAGCCGGCGACAAGGTTAGTAGCTCGATTCCTCCCCCTCCCTAACTAGCCTATCTTCTGCGCCATGCCACGCCGAACTTCACGTTTCGACCTGGCTTTTGATTCCTTGGGCGCCCCATCCCTGGTACCATAGCATTTATCGAGGAGTTAGTTCCGCAGATCGCGTCTTAGTGTCACTTGACATCTGTCGCCGTAGCTACCAGCTACTGAGTCGCACCCTGATCATCCATCCGTCAAGCTATCCTGTCACGAGCCGCGATGTGCATGGACAACGAGGTACATTCGGTTTGATCTAGCCGTATAATTAGGACGTTCTCAGTCCCAGTAGATATTGAACGAATTAAACTTCTTGTTCTTCTTTTTCTTCTTCTCTAGCAGCTTCATACCTCTTTAATATTGATCTCCCACCAGAGCACAGGGGATCCCTCCTAGAACTTCTGCCACCCGAAGATGGTAATTGCGACCCAAGGTTCCTCACGCTCTTGACTTCCGTCGCCATAAAAATTGCTCCAGCCTTGGTGACCGCATCCAAATGGCTTGCTGCCGCCTCTATGATGACCTCTCCGAAGTGCTAGCCCCTTTTTCACCTCCCCTCTCCGATTCTGTCCCCTTCCGTCCTCGTCCGCCGTGATACTGCACTTTGCAGAGGTTGCCGTTTCCTTCTCGCAGTAGTCTTTCACATGCTACTGCAGCCCTTCTCCAAGTTATTAATCATTCTGCCTCAGCGGAGTCGCCTTCAATCCTTAGCGTCGTTTATCCTTTCTTCCATTCCTATCTCTCCCATGCCCTCATGCTACTGCTCTGTCCTCTGAGTGGGTTCACGCCCGTCCGAAATTACCTTCATGCTCTGACTAAGTTCCTAAACTTTGTTTGAAACACGAACTACCGGCCGTGTGCCACATTTATATCTGAGAAAGCCTTCTTACTGCACTGGCAAAACCAAACAGGAGAATCCATTCTATCGCTGTTAGGCTTCTTTTCCGGCACCCAATTCCTAGTTTCTTGCCGCAGCAGTGCCTTCACTGTCCTTTGCCCATACATGTTGCTCATGAGCTCGCTTTAGGCGTGAACAACGCAATGATGCGATCATTCACTCCTTGAGCCAACTGTCCCAGAGCCTCGACTTCAGCGGCCATGTTTACTTCATATTAACGCCCGCAAAGCCACCAATCGCATTTCACGTCAGCCTATTCTTAAAGCGATACGCATCCGAGCCCCAGATCTTGCATGTTGGGGGAAAGTTTGGATGACTCACCTTTGGAACATATATTAGAGCTATCCTGAAGTTTTCAAGGCAATAGTGATCAACTCAAAAAGGTTTACCGACACAACAATGGGGGAGGAAATCTTGCAGGCCTTTAGCTGATTTCTTTACTTTCTGGTACTCTTTGTTTGGTTAAGTCCTATGTTATGTACCATTTTGTCGTAAGCTTTTAGTACCCGTTGTTAAAACCAACCATAAAGGTCAAATTAATATACATGCTGTACTTTCAATCAATACAGACGTTGGAAATATTGTTGGTCGCAATCATATACTTTCATCAGTTCCCCTCGACATACAGGGTGTCATTTCATGTTCATGATCTTTATCATCTGGCTGAAATTTTGCACGCTTCAAATTCTTTGTATTGATGTCGGCCATCATCGTATCAGTTGGCTTATATATATTTCCACGGTACTACGGAAGAAATTGTCTACGAGTCACTGACATTTGAAGTCTATGTGGTCAGATAGTTGAGACACGACCGTTGTAATGACATCAGTTATGCATTCAATGTTGTTATCACCAATTCGAACTTGAGCAAATGCTTTACGGTAACCATCACAAGTACTTTGTTGAATAAATACTGCACTTCTTCAACTAGAGTGCTTTCCGTATACAAAATGCCAATGCAACAAATTTCGCTTTTTGTGAGCTCCAGGCTACCGCTTTTTGTTGCCTAGACAGCCAGCTGATTAATCCTCCAGCACATACAAATGCGTAGCCACTAATTGACTTTCAATTTGGCCTTTCCTGTGCTCATTCCGCATCGCTGAATTTCATGTCTTCAGACACTTCCGCTTTCTGGAAGCTGATACCTATTCCCACTGCACCTTGAGGTACATGAGCACATGTTTCTATGCCGTCCGAAACGCATACTAGGGCGATGCATATACCGCTCGATATAGCTAACACTAAATTTAATAGCCGGCTTACCTTATTAGCAAGGTGCATCAGAGGGCCGACAAAATGCCTATAATGAGTCGAATCGGTTAACTTTCCTCCAGATTTCATGAAGGTCATTCCATGTGGTAGGGGCGTTATGAACGGTCTGTAGCTCTCTAAGTTGAAGTAATTGAGATTTTCTCAGTCATATCCTTGTTGTGAATCTTGATGCCACTTCCAGATTGTCCACTGAAAATTCCAAAATACTTCAATCTTAGCAAACACCCGGCATCTCAGATGCATTCCTGAACTCCACAATCCTCCTTTCCACAGCTTCTCTCTCGCTACCGATCAATAAAACTTCATCTAAAAGATTACTTGAAATACAAGGTTTTCGCGTTTCTGAAAAAGATTCAGACTTGGGTGTGCCTCACACTTTTCGTAGCGAAGGAGGATAAAAACTTGTATAAGTGCACACTTCATTCTTTTGGGGCTTTCCACAATCCATAAAGCGCCCTTAAGATAATGGGTACCCTCTTCTGAGCCTTTTTGAAGAAAACCAGGAGGTTTATATGTAGGTTTCCTACTGAACTGTGCATTTATGAGTGCTTCTTGACATTAATTTGAGATCTATGCCAGCCACAATGTACTGCCAAAATAAATCGGTAGCCTAGGTTTTGAGCACTTTGGGACATGAGCAAAACATTCTGCGAAATCTATGCCACTTTTCTGTAGAAACTGTTTCTTCAACAGGCTTGCTTCGTATCCTCACACATCCTTTTTTTGTATTACGCTTTAGGTCGAGGAAACACTTTTTTAATTACGTACCCCTTCTGGTGAGTTAAAAGCTTCCATGTGTTCATTTTGTTCAAATAATTCACTTTGTGTCTCATTGCGCCTATCTATTTAGCAGCATCTTCCATTTCAAATGCTTCTGTGCACGATTTTGGAATACTACTGTCAGCAATTCTTTCTTCCACGATTTTGCTAGCGTCCTCATAACACAGTCGAGTGGGTGGTATTCCTGCCGTGTGGCGATTCGTTCGCTGAACAAGAGGGTGTTATTTTCGATGTTCTACGGCTTATTTATTGGATCCATCACCAATTTAATGTTATTGTACTCATGTTTGTCACTTCGCTGTGACCCATCATTTGAAGTCTTCTCATCAGAATTTTCCAAGTCTTCATCTGCTGATTCATCTGCTTTGTCAATTGTTGCAACCTACCAAATTTGTAGTCATCAAAGATGAAATCATTTTTATTCATGTCAGATTCGATTACCTGCTTCTGTTTCCAATTTAGTCCCATATCTTCATTGAATGTACCAAAATTACTCCAAATTATTTTTGAATCTGGACGAATGAGGAATCTGTAAGCATCCCCTTTGGGGAACTAACCCGAAAAGCCGTGTTGTCCTTCTGTGAAACTTTACATCCCATTTCTCTTCGTTTTATATACACAAGCTTTGCATCGGAACTTTTGAAGGCGTCCTGCGTCCGGTTTGTGTTGATGTATGACCTCAAAAGGCGTCTTATTCATTTTGCAACTTTGCGTCACCAAAAAATATCGAATAAAGCATGCAGTATTGACGGCTACTGCCCATAAATTTTCGGTCAATTCAAGCATAGATAATAACATTGTTCTAGTCATATCCAGAAGTGTACTAGTTACTCGCTCTGCTATTCCATCTGACTCCGGAGAGTATGCTATTGAATTTCTATGTGCGTTTCTCTTTTACTAAAACAATCTCTGGAACAAATGTTCTACTTATTCGCCATCTCCATCAAATCACATCCACACCTTAAAGTGTTACGGTACCTACATTCCAATTTCTCTACCCTCTCGTTGAAATAATCACTAATTTCTAAACCATCTCGATCAAATCCTCAACCGCTTCATTCTTCTTGCCAAAGAAACGGACTGTCGAATACCCACTGGATTCTTCCAAAGACTTGACTACGAATTTTGATTTGCCAAGCGATCTGTGTTTCATGGATCCAAAAACCTGTATGTGAACTCTCTTAGCTGGTCTCTTAACAACTTTGTACTTATTTTTTTTATACATCCGAGGTCCTGCTGTCAACTATCCCAGTCTGCATGGCTCAAAGTTTGACATATCTTACTCAATATCTTCCCTTTTCATGTCAGTCAGATGAAGTGCGATAGCGAGCAAAATGTACCTGCTGCAATAACGTAATCTTTGATACCATTTTTTCCTCTTGGCCCTGACACTATTTGCTTCATCATTTTAAACGCTTAATATTGCCTCATATAGCCCATCGTTGGTCTCTATGCAAATCATATAAACCAAATCAGTTTGATTATGAATAATTTTTAGGACACCATCACTAGATTGGTCCTCCACTTCATCAATGACAACCTTATCATGTTTCTTTCTTGGTTGAAGAAGAGAGACTTGATTTTACATTACCTGGGGACAACAGAACTCATCTGTAGCGCCAACGTCTTTCTCACCCCTGCACCACATCTGTGATCATTACTGTTCCATATACAACAGAAATGACAATATCATGATTTACAACTCCAACGGCGCCCATACCTTCTGTGAATGAGACAAAAATTCTTAATGCACCTTGACATATGCCTTGTGCAACCAGAGTATCCACTTGTCCTACTTGTTGTCTTTATGGTTACTGATAGGGGTAAATCGGCGGGGGAGGAGATCCTCAGAACCAATTACCCTGAGAAGGAGGTGTTGCGAGCGACAAAAGTGCTGCCGTGGTATTGTTGAACGAACAAAAGGGAGTGTATATAGAAGAGAGTTGAGAAAGCTACAAGCAAGTATAAAAGGGGCAGAGTCTACCACTGACGCTCTGCGACCAGCGTAAGAAAAAGTGTTCTTGGGTCTGAAGTTGACTCTCAACTTCCTACTACTCGGGACTTGGCTTGAAGTTGTCTGCCAACTTGCTTTATGCTTTGTGTTTGACTAAACTTGTTGAGCGCCCCGCTCGGGTATGCTGGCTCCCAAGTAGTCCTACCATTTCATGCAAACAGCCCCTTATATAGAGTTTTCAACCCTCACTATCTGTAGCATCTATACAGTACCTATGTGCCAAATCTGCACCGCCACAGTACAGTGCAAAGCATCCCTCTAAAAATAATTAAAAATATAATTGTAAGTACGGTGCCAGCTCAGCCAGCACAGCATGCCAACTCGGCCAGCACAGCATGCCAACTCGGCCAGCGCAGCATGCCAACTCAGCAGCGCAGCCAACTCAGCCAGCGCAGCCATCAGCCAGCAGCATGCCAAGGAATATCTACAATTTTCATTATATCACGCCCCCTCGCTCAAGACGAACGTCCCGACTCGTCATCATTCTTCTTCTGATTCTATTAATGTAATTTGCATTATTGTTAAAACATGAGGCCTTTCAAACGAATAGGGATGCAGTTGATTACCTATAAAATATTCCAAAAAGTAGGTGCGCGTTTGATAGTTCCAATCATCTTTTTGGCTTTTCCGTTTGACATAAGAGCGTAGTCGAGACTGTCTTCAGCTGAATCCCTTTCTCCTTCAAAACTCGAAGCAGTGAAGTTGCAGTAAAAAAGGGCGTTATCCGAGATTATCCTTTTTGGAAGACCAAACGGTTCAATTATTTCTTTTTCGATGAATCTCAGCAACTTCAGCATTGTCTCCTCACTGCAACTGCTATTGGCCATCCAGTAGATGTTCCTATAAGGAGATATTTTTTCCGGAAGAAGTTTCCTTGAACGGGCCCGCGAAGTCAATTGAGAAGGTTTCAAAGAGACCGGAAACTGGAAAACTTAGAGTTGTCTTATACTTCGTATTGGAGTGAATTTTTGGCAGTTGTCGCAGCTTTTCACGAAATTATAGACGTCCTTATGGATACCGGGCCACCAGAATCTCTCAGTTACGAATTTTTTGGTTGTTTCGAGATCCCAATGCCCTAGCTCATCATGGAAAGTCCTCAAGATCTTCATTCTTTCTTTCAAAGGGGCCACTAGTCGGGGACCGGCTTTAGTGTGCCGGAAGAGTTTCCCATTCCACAATGTAAAAGCCTTTTGATTCCTGCGTACCCAATTTCGGTTCAAGATCAACCTTTCTCATTTCTAGTCCATCGAGGAATTTGATCAGTCCGTGAATATTAGCTTCGTACTCGTTATCGTTCGGCAACTGCAACTCGGCGACTCCGACGATGTCCTCCGAAGCTTTTTCATTTGGAATCAGTGCGTCCCTCAAGCGGGATAGGTAATCGGCAGGCTGATTATTGCGTCCGGGTCTATACACAATTTCAAACCGATATTCTGCGAAAATGTCGAGCCATCGGGCCAAGCGGTGATGTACATCCTTCTTTTGGAATGCTGTTTTAAGTGCCTGGTGATCAGTTATCAAGACAAATTTCTCGAGTGATAAAAGGTATACGCGAAACTTTTTCAGCGCGAAGACGACAGCTAGCGCTTCTTTCTCGCAGACTGAGTATCTCTTTTCCGCGTCATTCAGAGTTCGGCTTGCGAATTGAACAGGGTGTAGTCTTCCGTTTTCATCTTTTTGGGACAAAACGGCACCCAAAGACCGTTCTGAGGCATCTGTCTCCACAACGAATGGTCTCTTGAAATCTGGGTACATGAGAACTGGGGGGACACATAGCTTATCTTTAAGCTCCTGAAATGCAGTTTCCATTTCCTTGTTCCAGTGAAATTTTCCGTTCTTCGTAGTGCTGGCATGTAACGGTGCTGCAGTCTTGGCGAAATCTTTGATAAATCTTCTGTAATATGAGGCCAGTCCTAAGAAGCTTCGGACCTCCGTCTTTGAAGCGGGCCTTGGTGCCAACTTTATTTTTTTCGTTTTCTCTGGATCCACTCTAATTCCCTCTTGGTCGACGATATGACCGAGTAATTGGATAGAAGTTTTCGCAAAGAAGCATTTGCTCAACTTAATTTTCAAGCTATACTCCGATATCCTCTCCACAACTGTCTTGACGTGCGAGATGTGCTGATCCAATGTTTCTGAGAATATGACGACATCATCGATATAGACTCTTGCGAATGGAAGTCCTTTCAAAACCTCGTTCATCATTCTTTGGAATGTAGCTGGTGCATTCATGAGACCAAAAGGCATCACTTCGAACCTGAACGTACCGGCTTTGCTGGTAAAGGTTGTTTTTTCCTTACATTTTTCATCCAATGGAATCTGCCAATAGCCAGTGTAAAGGTCAATTGAGGTGAAATATCTCCCGTCCTTCAGGTCCTCGAGGATCTCCTCCATGTTCGGAATCGGAAATCGATCGGGTATCATTCTCTGGTTCAGTTGTCGGTAATCGACGCAAAAACGCAGCTTTCCATCCTTCTTTGGTGCGACCACAACTGGAAACGACCATGGGGATGAAACTGGTCGAATAATATCATTTTTCAGCATACTTGTAACATTTTCTGAGATAAATTGGTCATATTTTGGCGGTTGACGTCTAGGCTTGTGGTAAATCGGTTGAGTGTCGGTAAGTTCGAACGAGTGAGTAACCGGTACACTTGCTTGTCTTAAATCTGAAACGCTCCATGCAATTACTTCGGAAGATGTTAACATGTCGGATATTTTCAGTGAGGCGGGGGCGGGAAGGTGCTGCACTTTTCCTTGGATTTCTGCCATTTGGCGCCCTTTTTCTTCTTGATCCTCAACCTCAATATTTTGAAGGACCTCTTCCGTCGTGCTCACATCTTCATATATGGAATTCGCGTATTCTTATTTTCTTTGCAAAGGTAATCTTCTTTCATGCTCCGAATTCTGTCCTTTGATTCGATATCATCGCAAAAAGAAACACATTCGGGTTTCAAACTTATCCTAGAATCCCAGTCGTCATCTGTTTCAAACCCGGAATCATAATCGTCCCATGCCATGTTCATTACCCCCGAGGGTACCCTTTTCCACTTCCGAAAGTGTTAGTTGGTTCCGAATCTTCGCTGTCATAGCTAGAAGTGAAATCTTCACTGTCCGTTTCTTTTAAATCTTCAGGATGCGTGCTTTTGTCGAAATCCAGGGGCATCTTCACGGTTCTGCCGTCAATATTAACTGAAACCATTTGGTTGCCCAAGTCAATGCATGTTCCTAGTCTTTCCATTGTGGGGCCAATGATTGCATCGAAAGGGAGATCCGGCATGACAAGAAAGTCTACATCAACTTTAGAGTCCCCAAAGAACACGGAAACCTTGTCAACAGTGCCCATGCATTTTGAGACGGTTCCATCCGCTACAGTTATTTTTCGAGTCGTTGGAGTAATTTCGAGACCTAGATCTGTCACCAAAGTTTCTGAAATGAGGTTTGGAACAGCACCCGAATCGAAGAGAGCTTGGGTTTTCATACCCAATACTTTGACTGGTACCAGCTTAAGACGTCTTGGTGCTGTCGAGGCCGATTGAAGAAACAGTTTCTTACCCTTAGCGGACTTATTAGACCTGATAATTTTTTTGAGTTCTTTTCTCGCATCCTCTGCGTCGCCCCTCAAAAGTTGACCAAACGTTATCCCAGTTGGGGCCGATGCAAGCTCAGCCACCAAATTGTACCTCTTCACATACTCTAGTACGTCCTTAGAGATACTCTTAACTTTCTTACTCTTTTTCGTCTTCTTGGCCGGAGTGACTCCCACTCCTGGAACAACTTGATCAGACCTCTTGGTTCGAGGAGGTACAGGTGCTGGGATATGCTCCAGCATTCCATACTCTAGCCTAGGTTTCTTCGATAAAATGTTCCCTTCCCCATCCCTTTTTGTCACATTGACTTGACTAATCTCTTCAGCGATGGATACGTTACCGGCATCCGTCAACCTTTGATCCTTCTATTTTGTAAGATTTTCACCTCTGGTCCTGACTCACTCCTTGCTTCCGATAAATTTGCTCTTCTGTTGTCTTTAGACCAGCAGTTACTTTCATGATGCCCATATCGACCGCACTTTGCACAACGAGTGTTTCTATGTGGATTATCAGGACACCTGTTTGCAAAGTGTCCAGGCTTGTGACAGTAAGAACAGACTTCTGCGGCCTTAGGGGCCCCAGACTGGTTCTTCTTAATGGTAAGAGTAAGGCTTTCCAACTGCGAGGTTATCATGTCAAGTCGATTATCGAATCGGGTTTCCAACCTTTCTTCCAAGTTTTTGACATCGCTCCTGACAGATTCTAATGCCGCTGCACTAGTAGCCGGCCTTTGATAATTCTTTTCAGGATGTACGATAGACATCGATGTGCGGGTTTCCCTCGGTACCTCACTCAGTGACTGAAACGTCTCCGAATTTTTGACAAATTCTACTATGGTACCCTTCAGTTCATCAAAAGTGTGAGGGCCCTTGATGAGGAGGAAATCGGAGAGCCGCTTATCCCCCATAGCCGCCTTACGCAGCATTCCGTACTTGGCTTGGGCGTTGAACCCAGCCTTTTCATAAAGATCACACAAGTACACCAATGAGCTTAACAAATCGTCGAAGTTGAGCCGGGCCTCTATGGCGGTACGAATCATCTCATCTGGTTCTACCTCCTTAGCATACTCTTTCACAAGCCACTCACATACCTCACCGAAGTTACGCCCATTCCCGTTAAGAGACCACCCGTCGATAAACTTGGACTTATATTTGTGCTTTGCGTCACCATGAAGATAGGCGAAGATACTTGCGGCCTTCTCTTCATCGCCCTTCTCTCGCATCACAACGTTGACATATGTGTAAAGAAACTCCTCAACGTCTTCAGTCTTGCCCTGTGAACGTTATACGAGCAGCGTTGAGATCCATGATTACAGAAAAGAAATCCCCCCGAAGTGTTCCTTACTACTGCTCAACTCGAATACCTCGGGTGCAACCCCTCCACAAGAGTACCAAATGATAGGGGTAAATCGGCGGGGGAGAGATCCTCAGAACCAATTACCCTGAGAAGGAGGTGTTGCGAGCGACAAAAGTGCTGCCGTGGTATTGTTGAACGAACAAAAGGGAGTGTATATAGAAGAGAGTTGAGAAGCTACAAGCAAGTATAAAAGGGGCAGGTCTACCACTGACGCTCTGCGACCAGCGTAAGAAAAAGTTTTCTTGGGTCTGAAGTTGACTCTCAACTTCCTACTACTCGGACTTGGCTTGAAGTTGTCTGCCAACTTGCTTTATGCTTTGTGTTTGACTAAACTTGTTGAGCGCCCCGCTCGGGTATGCTGGCTCCCAAGTAGTCCTACCATTTCATGCAAACAGCCCCTTATATAGAGTTTTCAACCCTCACTATCTGTAGCATCTATACAGTACCTATGTGCCAAATCTGCACCGCCACAGTACAGTGCAAAGCATCCCTCTAAAAATAATTAAAAATATAATTGTAAGTACGGTGCCAGCTCAGCGCACAGCATGCCAACTCGGCCAGCACAGCATGCCAACTCGGCCAGCGCAGCATGCCAACTCAGCCAGCGCAGCAACTCAGCCAGCGCAGCCAACTCAGCCAGCGCAGCATGCAAGGAATATCTACAATTTTCATTATATCAGTTACCAAGCAATGCTTCAGGTATTCTAGCAGCTCTCTTGCCTTATCTTCATTGCGCTTCTTATTTCTGGCAATTCCTAGTAATATTTCACTGTTTGGCGCATATGAACAGCTTCTATTCTCATGCATATTTTCCCTCATATGCATAATTTTTTTTATACCAGCAATTCTTTGATAAGTGTTCCAGCTTACCACAAGTGTAGCACTTTCAACTTTGATCACATTTATGGGCCAGGAATTCTTTCTTAACGTCTCCTCTGACTCCGCAAAACTTATTTCCTAACAATCAGCTTGAAAACTGCTTCATGGTGCGTATTCACAATTCTCATAATTTCTTTGACAGTGACATCGAATTATTTTGGCAATCTCGTAGTAGTTCCCGCTTTCTCTCTACCTCGTGATACGGATGCCCTGACCTTTTCAGTTTATTAACTAATCCAATATCTTGTTCGAGTAAACATAACCTTCTCGCTCTTTCCAAGTTGAACAATTTGCAACTTTGATACCTTCTAATCTATCGAAGCTTCAGAAACAGCCTGAAACATGGTCTTTAACAACTTCCAGACCTATAGGGTGCACTTTTCTCTCCTCATAGCTGCCTTGCAAGTTGGATCGATTGAAATCTGTAAGTACGCTAGCTCCATATCTTTTTTTCTAATCTCTGCCTCTGCATTAACATCGTCATCAGCTAAATTCGATCTTCTTTCCCCATGAGTCCCTGAGGCTTTCGGGTATGTCTAAGTGTGGCGTCTGTACATACTTTCACATTTTCTGCCCTCAACAACACTTACATTTCGTCGGCATCCAAGTTACGCGTAGTCAAAAAGGTAAAAAAAGGGCGTTAGATTCGGCTAAGTTGTCTTAAGATAGAGATAAGGTATGGTCCTTGGAAGGGTTACTAGTTCATCTCTGGGCTCATAACCTTTGCAAGTCCTTTGTCGATTTTTTTTGCTTTCCGGTCTTTGTGTTTGGTCAAGCCCTAGGTTATATACAATTTTGCGGTATGTCTAGTACGCGTACCAGTAGATGAGCTTGACATCAAGTCAAGTTATGTCTGCCTACAGTAAAATATGTATAATGTAAAAACAGTTCAATTGTTTAACCTCGACAAAGTTCAAATTCATATACATGTTGTAATGTCAACCAATACGGACGTTGGACAACTTGTTTGTCGCAATCATATAGTTGAATCAGGAATGGAGCACTATGAAAGGCTGCCTTCATGCCAGCCATGAAGCAGGCTGTATTGTATATGATGCTTACTGCAGCGTGTATTTGCATGAAACCCACGCGAACCATTCCATACATCTCCAATGCCCTCACTGCCTCGTTTTTGCCGAGTCACTTGGAATGCACATGAATCCTGGTGCTAACATCAAAGAGTGGAGATTGGTAGAAGCACGAGCACATCTCTGGTGGAAGTCGCGATAAAAGATTTATATCTTATCTTTTGTGCATTTAGACCCGATTTCAGAGAATACATAGGGTTAAAGGCCCTCACTCTTCTGTTGGAGGGAGCGACGGGATTAACGAGGATAACAACAAAAGTCGGTACTTCCGCTGCTTCTGATTGCTTGGATGTTGGATTGTGCGGTGGAGACCATGAGGTGGCTCTACGACAAGACAATGAGCAGCTTTTGCGAGGTATTTTGCAAGAAGGGATATTTGGAGATCATATCGGTTGATCTCGTGGCTTCATGAAAGCAGTGCATGAGATTATTGTGGGAAACTGGCCTTTAATTTTCCCGTGCGCATGCTTTTCCGCTTTCCTGCTACAGTACGGACAGGCTGTCATTTCCGGGGCACTTTTGTAGAGTCACGTGCGATTGCAGTTTTTGGGCCACGTGTAGGGCCAAGGAAATTACATCTATTCCTTAATTATCTCATTATTTTAGTAATTGCTGTAGGACTAATTAGTTGACCGTGCAACAGTAGGTGGCATCGATAATACTTAAGGCTTTTGATCCTAGGAGCCCTACTAGCAAACGATCAACGAACCTTCAAACTGATTCCCTGAACGGCATCACCGAGATCGGAGTAGTGCGGTGTAGTTTGTCTAGGTTTTGCTTAGTTGAGTGCCGGTAAGCCTAGCGCTGCATGTGCTCACTGCACCTAGACCAACTAGCGTGCGTTCGGAGTAGGCGGTACCCGTATCCGAAGTAGAATGGTGACCGTAGTAGAGTCTCCTACTAGCCCTTTTGGGAGTTTCCCGACTAGGATCGCCTACCCCTACTAACCGTCTCCCTCATCACCTTTTCATTCTTTTCTTCCTCCTTTCCGTTTTCCTTTCTACCAATCACCCACTCCAGGTTCACCTGGAGGATCCTAATGCTTCCTCCTAGTCCTTTCGAGCGCGATCTTCGGTCGCTCTGCCCTGCTACTCCTGTAGCCGTCTAGCCCAGCCGGACTGGTCTCCCGAAGAAGCTCCGTTCTAAAACCCCTCCTGGTGCGTGTACCTTACAATTACATTCAACTACAATGATCTCCATGTACATCGAGTGTTTTCGGGCAATTGCTTCTCGACATGGCATGCCAGGGTGAAAAAGTGGGGAGAGAACTAGGGTGCTTTACTGATTGGGGATACAGGACGGCTGTTTTCCAAAGACTGGCAAGGACATATCTGATTAATATAGACTCTGAAAATGAATCCGAGTCATGAGGTACTGACTCACAAGGCTGCTGTGAGACCAGCCATAAGGCATGCTGCGTTGGACTAAACCGCTGCCTTAGAGTGCCTTTCATAAGGACCGATCGCACACGCCCGAAGGTCTCCGTGGCTCTCATGGCGACTGACTAGCCACGTCTGTAAGCACTGCTAATGCGTCCTGGTGCCACCCACTAGAGTGGACATAAGCACTGGAATCAGTCGAGACCTGGCATGCGTGGTGAGGAATTTTGATAACCCCTGAGCTTCGACGCTTTCGCGACGTTCATGGATGTCAGGGGGTTGAAGCAACGGGCCCGTTTGTGGAGTCGACAAGGGGATTGACGAATGCAACGCCGAAAAAGTCTGTCACTCCTGTGCTCCCTATACCCTTCCTATCTGGTATTTTGCATTGTTGGCCATTGGGACGGGGCTCTATGGCTGGGAGTCCCGCGGCTTCTTCCAATTCCGAGTTGAGGACCGTACCCTGGAGGTCATGACTTTTGATTCGCTCTCGGCCAAGCAAGCAGTGCATGAAGCGTCGCCGAGAATGCCCAGGGTTTCCCAGTAGCTGATCCTGGGGAACGGGGTTCTGGGGGCGAAAACGGTACCTTGTATTAATACTGGAGCCAGACAGGGAAAACTTTGAGAGCAATGGATGTCTTAAAGTCCGGGTATTTTTCGCAATATACCCATTGTTTAGCACAGGGAAGGCCATTGACGACCAAAAGCTTGTCTCCTGCTGTCACCAGAGGGAATAAGGTCTTAAGCTGCTTCTTGAAATGCATCTGTCGGCTTTTTTTGCAATTCTGGTTTGGTGAGTTAAATGAGCTGAAGGGAACTATCTTTGAAGGCGAATATTAGGCAGACCACGCCCTATAGGCGTCGAATGCATCTTTGTATGTGCTCAGCGGTCGTACGAAGCCTGTAAGGTGGAGCGGCGGATGATATCGACAGTGCGACAAGAAGCGAAGAAATTGGCGGCGGAAATATCGCACGCCGACGGGAAACCTACCCCCAGGGTGAAAAGAGGGACTTGACAGTATTATTGAAGTTACAACTAGACTTACCGAAGTTCAATGCTTGTCTGGAGTCCTGGACGTGGGGTACAATATACCCATTCCTTAGATCTCGGGAGGGATACAGAAGCACGAAACGCCTGCCTACTGGAAACTCCAAGAGGATTTCTTTCTTGCACTGTCTTATGGACTGCGCCCGTCGACATCTTCTGCGATGGTGTATTTTGCGAGCAAATTACACCGAAATGGATATTCTTAGACGACAGGGAAGAGGCCGACCACCTCCGATGGGCGTCTGCAACTGCTTGGAATGTTCCCAGCTCCTTACTAGGACCTGGGAGCCAGGTATTGCAAAGCTTGCTAGATGGTGAGCTAGAAACCAAGAATACCGCCGCCGTGATATTGTTCTTGAAGTTGAGTACGATCACAAGATATGGCTGCTTCCTGTCGTTGGTTTGACCGATAGCTAGAGTTTCGGAATATTTACAAGTCCAATACTCCCCGTGCCAGTTTTCGAACGCAGTCCTCCATCATCCTGTCTATATCTTCGTGCCTTCTCTGTTGCAAGAAAGAGGCACTATGCGCAACGAATCGTTTAATTTGCAGACGCCAAAATAGTTACGCAGTAGCTGGAACGCCAGTTGCCTATTCTCAAGGTCAGTAATGGTCTAGAAGAACGGTCTTAGTGATGACATGACATGGTTCGTAAAGGACCTTGTGGTGCATACTTTGGCACCGACGGGGCGTGTAGGACAGGAGTGCCTAATACCATCGAATCAACGAAAAAGATAATTATTACAGCGCTATGTGAGCTGCTATGTCGCGCTGGCTGAGTTGGTATGCCGCGCTGCTGGCGCTGGAGCTAACAAATGTATCTCCAAGTATTTCTGGAGGGATCCTGTGCACTGTATAGTAGTGGTGCTGCTCTAACATATGTACTGCTAGGTACTACAGATTTCGAGAGCTTGAAACTGTATATAAGGAGGTAAACGGGGATGCCCGGGGCATCGTTAATGGAGCTGAATAAGGATATTTTCGTGATCTATATATTGCAGCTGCTGTGAACCATTCGAAGGAATATTTGTGGACTGTATTGGAAGTTTGGATAATTTGGAGGTATATTTTGGCTCTGATAGCGAGAACCAAGATTGGGAAGAGAAAATCTAGATGTTTATCCTCATAATATCTGCTATCAGCATTTCTCGTTGACATGATTGCATTTGATGCATATTTTGGTACTTAGTATGTTTTGTGAGACTTGAAAGTTTGCCAACAATTCCATATAAGCTGAGTAAACATTTTCCTCTCGTGGATATCAAGGAAGTTGGCAGACAACTTCAAGTCAGATTCCGTGTAGATAGGAAATTGGGAGTCAGCTTTAGATCCAAGAACGATTTTTATTAAGGTGTTCCAAGAGATTCAGCGGTAAACCCTACCCATTTTATACTCCCTTGTAGCCGTATCGACTGTTCTGGTTACCCACCTCTTTTTGCTAATTCAACTATACCACGGTGGCACTTTTGTCGCTTTCAACACCTTCTTTTGTGGGTAATAACTCTGAGTATCTCCTTCTCACGATTAGTCTCTATCAGTACCCTCGCTGTAGTCTTACAAAATCCTGTCCGGATAGAGACTCTGTCCTGACCCTTGAGAAGCTGTAGGCCACCAGCAGGTGCACTTTGGCAGCAAAAAGTGCAGTCCTCGGCTTCCAGCATCTATGGAGTGAAGTGCTTCTATGGCTTTGACGAGTTGGTCGTGGCGACCGATAATGTACCTGCCATTGTGGTATCACAGTTGAAGTAACAACTTTGCCAAATCTCTGTTCTCTCCTTCTTCTGAACTGAAGAGTTCTTATAATTTGAGGATAATAGGGTGCGGCACCGGGTCGAAATGGAGGCTTCCGAATTTGTCTCCCTGATGGGCCCGCAGACGCTTCTTACTGTGTGACTACCTATTCACAGGAATGCGGGCTCGTTTCATAGCAATATGAGACGCAAGGCTGTAACTCTGGGAATAGCTGTCTCACCGCGGTCAGAAAAGCGTGTTTGCTGGACATATTAAAAACTTTCTTTATATCAACCTTCAATAGCCCATACGCCGGATCACTGACGTAATTTGAAAGACTTCGGATTACGTGCACGACTGTTTCGGTACCCGACTTGTTGATTATGACCACTTGGAGAGGTTGGAGGAAGTCCACCACCTTCTGGGACATTTGCTTTTTTAAGCAGCTACGGACCAATCTGCGCAGCGTCTCTCCAACTGCGATTTTCTTCTGTGAAATGTCTTTCTTCGCCAACGGGGTTACTGGAGCAGCAGCGATCCAAAAAAGTGAACGGCTGGTGCTTGTATAAATGCTAAAACATTAAAAGGTCTCGTAATAGCTGCCAAAAAACCAGCATTTCCGATGATGATGGAAATATTATAGTTTTTTTGGCTATTTTACCAAATTGGATGGATTTAGACATGGTACTTTGGGACAGGATCCCAGTTTTAATGCTCTCAGTGCATGGATGGCCTCGTCTTCAGTGATAGTTCGGAAATCGTAGTTGGTCGAAAACGTTCTAATGACTAAAGTTGTTTCATTGGGGGCTACTGGGGATGTTTATCGATAAGGTCATCGATAACACCAACCGTAGCTGGTAGAACAACTGAGGGCGCAAAGATTATGCAGTTTTTCCATTCGCACCTTCTTTGGCCAGTTTTGTCGCCCTTCGTATATTGACCTGTTGCTGGTATTAAGTGAAACGAGCTAGTGCCATGCGGTTATTGGGGTAGTCGAGTGCTTTCATTCATAAGTTTTGAAGTGCCCAGCGTTCCATGAATATATTCGTTCCCTCATTGTGTCCGTAGTTGAGTGCCACAGGTATTAAATCGAGCAGGATTCTGACGAGTGAATTTTTGTACGCATAACTGCCGGGAACAGAAAGTTTTCGTGAGCGCCTGAGTTTCTCTTGAATTTCAGAAGGAAGAGCTTTCACTGCATCGTCCATTGACGTTGAATACGTCTCTGCTAGACAACCGCGGAATTTTGTCGTATATGCGACTTGAATGGAGTGTGGGATGTAAAGATCTCTTTTAGAGACGACAGAGACTGTTCACAGAGATCGAGGTTCTGTGATGCGATTTTGTGCATCTTTTTTGGAGATGCTGGAGCTGAGTCATCTGGAACCCGTACTATTGTATTGTAGCTGACGTCTTTCAAAGATATGTGCTCCAGAACAACCTGATCCATGCTAACGATTAATGTACCCTTCCACCAACTTTCCGAGATTAATTACTGTCTTTCCTCTCTGATTGGCTGCGATTGAGTATACCTCCTAACCACAAACTAGCGGACCTTCTTTGTTCTTGTAGTCCGCAATGGCCTCCAGTGCCAACAGGATGAAAAACAGCTCTTGCGAAATCTTTTCGAAAAGGTGACTTGGCGATCATGTCTGTTGATCCTGTGGTATCTATGCAAGCAGCGAATAAGGTAATCGAAGTGTATATCCAGTTTCCTGACAAGTTCTTCTCGAGCATGGTATGCCAGAGTGAAAAGGTGCGGTTGGCAGTAGTATTGAAGCTACAAGAAGAATTCTAGAGGTTTAATGCTTGTCTTTCGGACCCGGGCATAGGGGACAGTACGCTATTTCTTGGACTGTGGAGTGCATGACTCGTTACATAGTTTTGTCCTTATGCGAGATAATGCGGCATAAGCAACAATATTTCGAGGTATTCAGCATTTCGTTAAGTCCCTTTCAATATAAATTACGGGTTTATATCTCTCTCAACATTTATTGTCCGGGTATCATATATGCATATAATAGTTGAAAATTAAATGAAAGGCGTACATTAGATTCAAAATAGATAATCCCGTAAAATAAATAATAAATTGCCTGAACACGACTTAAATTAATATTAAAATCAAACAGTATTTATGATCGATGTGGATAGCTGGATTACTAGAGGCTTGCTAAACTTTTCTATAAACTTCTTATATCGCAGATCAGAGTAGACAAGCTACAAATTTGATTCCATTAAATAATTTTTTGTAGACAAAATTAATGCTAATAACCATATAATTATCCAGACGGAAACGTGATAATTTGGTATTTGGAAGATACGGCTGGTTGGAGTAATATCCTACAGGGTGATTTCTCCAGGTGCACATTCTCCGTATAATAATGATATGTGATTTATTAGTTATAGAGGGGGTAGTAGAGATTTATTATAGAGTATGTAGAAAAAGTAACCAAAATCCAGGTAGCGCGCCAAATTAGGTAGGTTAGAGTGTACAGTAAATGTAGGGAAAAAATACCCAAAATCGCATATTCTGTATTATGCCACGCAAGTCCCGCCAACTTTGATCTCTTTCGAGTACAACCTGCGAAAAAACTGTCAAAAATCCACAAAATGAGAGCCAATAAAAAACATTCAGCATCATCATCATCACCAACAGCAGCTCAGTTCTCATTAACTGCGGTTTTTGAAAATTTTCCGAATTCCAATTTCTTCCGACCAATGCTCACCAAGTACACGCGGGCTCTGTGCTGCGATTGGCTCTAGAACTTTTTATACTCTCCCTCGATGGCTGTGACTCTATCGATTTGGGCCAATGGTCTGGTGCCAAGTTGGCATGGTACCGCCCATTGGCTTCTATTCTAAGTATATCTTAATTTAATTTTCAGTGCAGTTGCCTACAGTATCTAATTTCTGACCTACAGTAGCTACCGTCCCCTCCATGCACTCCTCGGGATATTGCACAACTGTTGTGCACTACGCTGCGGACTCCGACGACTTACTGAAAGTGCTCCGGGGGATCTCAAACATTACGGATGGCACCCGCCTCTCCACAATCCCGCTTTCCGAGCTCATCGCCGAGCTCCACACGACCGAGTCGAAAGTTGTCACTTTCGTCGCTGGTGCACGCGAGGTTGCAAAGATCCAGACCGTGGCCTCAAATATCACACTGGAAAACAGCAAAGCCCTGGTGGGAGCAATCACCAACCTCATTGACGCAGCAGCAGCAACCCTTCCGAAAGGGGATGCTTTTGTTGAAAACTTTACTGCGCAAATTCTACACGGGGTGCGAAAACCTTGCTCCTCCAAAAACTGACTTGCCTACGCTGGACACCCACGCGTAGCACCGGAGGCAGACAATCAACTAGCGGTCCACCACCACCACAACGAAGAGACCCAGGGCAGTGGAGTGGAAACACTGGAAACCACTACAGCCATGAAGAACCCGACAGTGCGATGCCACCAGCGGCAAAGAAAAATAACCTAGCCCCACGCCTAGAGAACCCTCACCCGTCAACCTTACGGACGCAAACCCCAGGAAACAGGTGCGGCTCACCAGCTTACGCAACCAAAGCCGGAAGTTCCTGAAGCCCCCTCCACACACACGGAGAAGACCGAACGACGCACGAAACGCACCCGCGCCCTCCCACAACCCATGACGAGGATGCGGGCGGTGAAGGCACAACTCGACCAATCCCCCCCACTGCGAAAACGGACGAGGTAGGCCTCTCGTTTTAAGTCCCTCTCTCCTTTTCCACTTCCCCGTAACAATGCCCCTGATGCCTCTAACGACTTTCTCCCAATCAACGACCAACCACCCCACCCTACCACTCCTCTTGACGCAGTGCAACAGACGATTCCAATTGGAGACTGCAGGAGGCAAGCGTTCTGCGCATCCATGGGGCTTCCGGACTCCAAAGACTGAATACTGCGCGCAATACCTCGGACTACAAACGCACATCGAGGCCCGAAATTTTCCGAATGGCTCCGATAACACTGTCAAGTCCCGCTATTTACTCCTGGCACACCATGCCCCAGAGCAAACTGCACTCACATACTACAAATCTGTGATGACCACTTCCTCTCCCACAGGAGCGTCCGTCATGACCGGCCAGTGAATCTTTTGGCTAATGACCTGACAAAAGCCGCCCGTCATCCCGTCGTAGAGCTGGAAGAAGGCCTCCAACGCACGAGACCAGATATTCGGGCAATGGGAAGCCGCAGGGGAAGACTTCTCGACATCACCTTTATCAGTCCTCTCGCGCCATCGAACAGGAGAGTCAACATGTTCAACCCCTTGACCTCCCTTAACGCAGCCCCAGCAGCGAAGCACAGAAAGTCCCAGTCTTTCATTGCTAACTCCTCTCGAGGCAAACTCGTCCCCGTGCCGTGGTGGACATACTGTACTGTACTGTACTGTATATAACATACTGCACAGTACAGTACTGTATACATAACTGCAAAGTACAGTAAAGTGCCGTATACATTACTGTATACAGTACAGTAATATATAGTACAGTACTTTACTGTACATTAAGGCTTCAAGTATATCACTGCAGCACCCACAGAAGGCTTCGAACATGTCATAAAAGCATGTACCCATTATTAAAAACAAAAAGACGGCAAGTGAATCTAGTGCAGTGCCAGTTGAGTATGGGACTGTCCATGCCAGTATTCTGCATACTGTAAAGTGCTCCTCGAGAACATACAGAGAGCGCACCAACGATGTTAAATACCAGCGGATGAATGGCACTGGACTTGAAGGGACAGGTAAAAACATTTAGTTCTCGCTGATAGTTACTCCACGCTGAAGCGTTTCGTTCGCATTGAAAAGCGAGACCCGAGAAACGGTTCGAGATTTTCGGGTCTTGTTCTCCGCATAGTAATGACTATGTTATGTATTAGTTGCGGAGGGGGGGTAGTAGGAGGGTAGCATTAGAGGAGTTGAAAACGTAGGCAACAGTGCAGGTAGCGCGCCAAATTGGGTAGTTTAGAGTGTACAGTAAATGTACGAAAAATACCAAAAATTGCATATTCTGTATTATGCCACGCAAGTTCCGCCAACTTTAAAGCCCTTTGGAGTACGACCTGCGAAAAAACTGTCCAAAATCCACGAAATGAGAGCCAATCAAAAATTCAGCATTAGCATCAGCATCAGCATCATAAGCAGCAGCAAATCTCAATTCTCATTGGCTGCGGTTTTTCAAAAATTAGCTAATTGTAATTTTCATCCGACCAATGGGCACCGATTGCACGCGTGCAATGTGGTGCAATGTGGTGCGATTGGCTCTTAAATAATTTTTTAATACTCTACGCTCGTTGGCTATATGTCTACCGATTTGGGCAATGGGCCGATGCCACTCTGGCGTGGCATTGCGTCCATTGCCTCGATCCGAAGGTATGCCAGACTTTATTTTTCAGTACATTATACTGTATAGTACTGTAATACAGTCTCGAATCACAGTATAGTATACTCCACAGTACTGTAATACAGTACTTTAATACAGTATACTGTACACTACTATAATACAGTATGCTTTGTACTGCACATTCCTTACATACTGTACAGAACTGTAATTCAATATGATATAAATGTACCGTACTAAAGAACTGTATTAGATTATGCCACGTAAATTTGTCATAGCATACTGTATAGTACTGTACTATAGTTCTGGTAGTACAGTACTGTACAAATGCAGTGTGTTATGGATGTACGGTACTGTAGTACAGTATGGTATGGATGTTTTGTACTATACTGTACTATACTGTACTGTATTGTACTGTAAATAAGGTTTCGACTGAAAGAACCACCACGAAGTAGTTTCAAAAGTGCTTGGCAAAGACCTGTTCAAAGACCCTGGAGCTGGCATCCACTATGAAGTCCCGTATGTACTTCCCCGACTGGACGCCCACCTGCCGAAATACTCGTCCACCCAACTACGTCTCCGGAAAGCCCTACCTTCCCTCTCCCGGCTGTATATGACATCACTGTCTCCTCACTGTTCCAACAGTTCTTCTGAATCAAAGAAACCGGAGAAGGTCCGTTGGCCGCTGATGCGGGAGAAATACGGAAACTGAGGGACTTTGCGACCACAATAGCCGATATTCCTGGCCATGTTTCACCAAAACGCCGCATGTAGACTTACTGTTTGTCCCGCTAGACTTTGATTCCCTGGGAAACCAGCCAGAGACCAGAACAAGTTCGTCGACAAGCATGCAGCCGCCATCGCGCTCCTTATTGGAAGCTTTATAGCGAAGATGCCCTCTCGGCTTTATCAAGAGTTCATCTATGCCAGTTTGTCCACGTGGGCAGCTGCTTCATTTAGCGTAGAAACATGCAGCAGTTTTGCCCATCTCATCCAAGCCAGTCACTTTTTGCGGAACATTTACAAGTAATGAAAAAAATTAATGAGTAAACCAATCATATTTGTTACTTTGGCACAAGGTTTGTAAAGAAATCCACCAAGAAATGTAAAATGCTTCAATGTTCTGTAGCAGGGCTTGACAAGAAACAAACTTGGCCTCCGCAGTATCATTAACGCTATTTTTTGTACATGGAAAAATGTAGTTCCCACTAATATTTTCTCCACGCCGAAGTGTTTCTCTTGCATAGAAAAGCGATACTTCCGCGAAGCGGGTCGAGTTTTTCGGGTCCTTGTTAATACATATAAAGATTCCCTGACAATATAATTCCAGTAATTAAAACAACAGAATGTAAAAAACAACAGATAAACATAAAAATGGTTTCACGTGTAACACGGTATAAAACATAGACTACTGAAAAAAATAATTTCGATGATTTACAGTACAAAAAATTGTTTTCCTCTGATAAAAACATTGGTACACAATTTTTCTGCATTCCATCAGAAAAACCAATTAAATATTTTTCAAATAATTCGAAGAAAAGTTTTCCAATTTTCACAGCAGTGCCCTCATAACTTGTATGTGGTGGTAAATATTTACGTGTTGTACAATGTTGCACAGAAGCGTGAGGAGGGTATTCATAAATTAACTACGGATGGAGTGCTTGCACAGAGCTTCTGATTAGGAATCGCAACGTTTTCGGATACGTGGTGATAAATCTTTACGAGTTGTACAATGTTGCTCAGAAGCGTGCGGTGGTTCCAACAATGTGCTGCAAGCAGAGGCTTCAAATTTCCTCCGCATGCTCTAGGCAACGACGTAGAAAGGCAAAGGCAACCCGAAGACCACGGCATCCATCATATTCCACTTGTTAACAACGCAAGGGGAACCATTTTTATATTGACACCGCCATCGCGCTCAGCGCAGCTGTAGCTCTTCGTGTAGAACCCCCTTCATAGCCCCATATGCCGGCGGCAACGTGACTTGTCACGCCACCACGATTTTGATGTTTGCCACCTTTCCTCTCATCTCGGATGCTGAGAGGGACTAGCGTGGGCTCGCTGTGTTTTTCGCAGTACGTTTGGTTCACACACGATGCAGTGGCTGCGATTAGGAGGCATACAGCTTGTATGCGAAGCATAGAACTACACCGCTACTGTAGTGTATTCTCGTCGGTAACGGGGACTGCGTTGAATATCCGTGGTACGTGGGTGTTGATAGGCAGTTGTGAGGCAGGTTCAATTGGGCGGAACTAGGTTTGTTCTTTTTTTGCATTACAGTGTTTAGTTGGAAGGTTGCAGGGCGCAGAAAGGGACACGAAACTGTGTGATGGGGTTGGATAGTGCTTTTGTTGTCTGTTGGGTGGAGTTGAAGGTGGTGCGTCATCAGAAAGATGAGATGGATGGGATGGAGTGTGAAGAATGTTCAGGTTCTTTGGGGTTGGGGACTTTGACGTCAGGCATACTGGAGTAGTTTGACCAATGCGATGCGATGTTTGCATCATAGGGGGTAACGCTTTAGTAATTGAGGATGGATGCACTCCTCAGTGCAGTAGGTGGCCAGAATGCATAATTTACTCAGAAATACGGGGTGTAAGGACCTGGGGGCTTGCATACCTTGTACGCAGAAATAGAAACGCACAATGAGGTCGCGAAGCTCCGCATCGTCTGTTTTCTCTTCGCTTCCTCACCCCCACCGCGGTACGTACATGTCCTTTCTGCGGAAAGTCGCTCTGGCTCTACGTCTCGGCATCGCACTATTCCCTGGATTTTACTCGCTGCGCGGTCTGCTCCCGCCGCTCGGCCGACATCGCACCCGTCTTAGATCCAAGTGGTCAACACGCGTTGACCTGCAAATACGAAGACGGAATGACTCGTCACCACATCCTCCGCAACGTTCTTGCCCGCTACTGCAAGGAAGTTGGGATTGTCGCCCTCGTCGAACATCGCTCCTCCACCAGGTTCCCGACTCATCGGGGCATTCGGAGTCCCCCGTGCTACGAATGGACATTTACATACCCGCTGCATACGGGCTTCACAGTACCGATATAGCCGTCGACGTTACTGTTGCCCACCCCTCCGCACGCCGCCACATTTCGCCAAGTACGGTTACTGCCGGCGCCGCCGCGACACTCGCAGAGCGTGAGAAACATCGTCATTACGGCACCTACTGCAACCGAAACGATATCCTCCTCTCCCCCGTCGAGATTGATATCTATGGCGCCTTGGGCGACGACGGTAAGGCTTTTTTCCGCCGCCTTGCTTCCTTCGCTGCTTCCCGTCGCGGTTCCCCCTCAACAGGAGCTCTGCGACTTCGTTACCCGTTTTGCATTTAGTCTCCGAACAATGTAGGCGCGACAAGTTTCTACTCGCCGCCCGCATCCGTAGTCAATTTATGAATACCCTCCGCACGCCTTTGTGCGACATTGTACGACAAATAAAGATCTACATGTTGCGCCAAGTAGAAAAGATTACATAAACATAAGTCCGCGCACGCGTTATTTCAAGGACTAAAGGCCCCGAAGTAATCTCCAGGCTCGGCTGTCCGCGACTCGTTATTTCAGGGACTTTGTCCCAGAGTAATCGACAGTCGAGAGACCTTCACAATCAACTTACCGGACGGGGCAATTGACTTACCCAGGTCCCAGGAGGATGATCGTGGTTGCAATCTATGGGTTGGGGTTCAGGCGTTGGGGTTAAATCTTTGTTGTTCAAATCGGTACCTCCTCCTCCGAATGAGAACGGCTTGGTCAACTTTATAGAAGAAGATCCATGGTAATCACTACTATAGCAATAGCCTGTAACTTGGATGAAGAGAGAATATTCTGATAATTTGGTACGAAATTTTTTGAGTAATAAGGAGAGGAGGGAGAACAAGAGAGTATTTGATAAAGTGAATCTTGGACAGTCAAGTAATTCACGACACTACCACCACCTCGTAGGGGGGTATTGTGAGAATTAGAAAATATTTTACAAGTATTGGAAAACTATTTAATTGGTTTTCCATATCGAATACAGTAATGACAAATTGTGGAACATTTTTTCATCAGAGGTTACTGTGAATCATCGGAAATAATTTTATGTATCTCCTATTGTTCCATGTTGTTTTCTGTAGTAAAAGCGAAGCAATTTTTATGTCCGTCATTTGGTTTTTAAAATTCTACAGTTATAATTACTCGGACTATTTTGGCAGCAAGATATTATTTGAATTAATGCTCACTTGGAGAATTATTCCATAATTATTATTGAGTATGAATTTGGCCTACAAAAGTTGTTTTACTGTTGAAATCATGTTTGTAGCTTTTCTACTCTGACCTGCGGTACTGCATGAATAGCACTACGCTGTGAGACAAATTTAGAAATGCTCGAACCATCGAACAATCCCTCCCGGTCGATCGGTAAACATTGGTTTTCTCTTTCATTACTATTCTCAGTTCCATTCAAGTAATGTATTCTTCATTTGTTTGGAATTATCTAATTTGGATCTACGAATATCATTTAGTATTTAGAGATATTTCGGCTTAAGGCGGTGTGGCGGCGAAAAAGCGGAAGAACCGGGAACTATCGTTACTTAAAGTCCAGAGGGACAAGCGCAACCGTCTGCAATAGAGCAAAAGTGACCCTGGAAGAGCTGCAGAAGTACAGGAAGCATGGCAGCGTTGAAGGGGCTCAGAGGGTGCGGCAGTGGGTGTGGGTGGGAGGGCGAATCGATACAATAAAATGGAGAGGGCTTCATGGAAAATTTCATCGAGCAATCCATCTACAGCCGTACGGATACATTCGGAGAGGCTTGACTAATTTTCACGCGATATGGGCGGAAAATTGTGGGCTTGCAACGACGAAGGACCAGTTTTGTAAATGCGAGAAGCTCGAGGAGAGTATGAGCGCGTTGGTTTTCGGAGTTTGCGGATATGAACACTTGAAGTATGTAATAATAAAGTTCTTAAACGGTAGCCTGTACATGTCGGGGTTTATAGGGGAGAACGAGAGCAGGGGAAGAAAAAATATTTGAAAACGTGTGAGCGGAGGCAACAGAGGGAAGGGAGCGGGGGGGCAAGGGCTCAGCCAGGGGCGCAGCCTTGACTGAAAAAATATTGTTGTAGTCCAAATTATTAATCACCAATATTGGCGGAATGTTCAGAAACTGGAATTCAACCCAAAGGAGTTTGAGTGTGAAGAAGTGATGCGGGAATAAGGTGGTATAAATCCGCTAACCGGAGCAGAAAGAGGTAATGGTATGCGTGAAGAAGTCCGAACCGTCTTAAGTCGAAGATTGCGGAAAACGAATCTCAGCATGTGGGCAACGGCGACTCTTGAGGAACGATTGAGGAGAAGGTAGCGGTGGAAGTCCACGTGCCGAGGAGACATCAATCACTGTTGGATGGTTGGAGATAATGACGACATCGGTCTTGTGGAGGGACTGGAAAAAGGGAGGAGCAGGGATCCAAGTGCAGAAACCATGTCCGAGGCAAGAAATATCGACGCGAAGACCGGGCCAAGCGGACTGCATTTCGTCAGTGGCGACGTCGGTGACGAGGTCAGGAATATCCGACAAGGAAAGATCAGGGAAGGAGACGTTTTTGGACTATCGGAAAAGGTCCTTGAAATCGGTTCATGTATGCCGAAGGGAATCCGGGTCGGGCTCAGCTGCACAGACGTACAATATCGAAGGATTGGTGGAATTGATGATGGAGCAGGAACCTTGAAACCCCTAATGGCGAGCGCGCGGTGGAACTGGGACAGATCACGAATATTAAGTCCTGATAGAGCAGTACTGCGAACGAAGCGTTTGGAGTGTCCACCAAAAAGGGTGTGGGCCCAACGACGAATCGACCCAAGAAAATTCTCGGAAAGCCAGATATCGGCGACCAGCGGGTGTGTGGTGAGCCAGCTGGGCCCATAATCGGAAGTTTCGTGATCGGCAGCGGGACAGCGAAGCGTTTGAGGGCCTAAAGGTACAGGCTGAGGGGTCTGATCCGGTGATACAGGAGATGGGTCGGGAGCGGGCGGCAGGGTGTATGCTGCAAAAGAAGAGAGAATGGAGAGCACAATGCGGAACTGAATGTTTTTCTAAAAAGAATGGAGGAGGGCTTGAATGCTAAGGAGATCAAACGTATCGGAAATAATGGCGGATACCGAGTCGGCGGAGCTAAATTCAACAGCATCCCCAGGATGGAAACTGAGTACACTCGGAAGTCGAGCGCTGCATGAGTCAATACAACCAAGCAGTCTTGAAACTGGGAGAAGGCCCGTTTGGAAGACATGATGGAAGGGGTCGAGCGTATAGACAAAGCCAATGAAATAGCGTGTGGGAATTTTCAAAATAGAGGTCAGCTTATAGGGGAGCGGGAGGAAGGCCAAATGTCCCGGAGGGTATCACAGGCGATGGCGGTACGGAACGGAGTTTGGGATCAATTAAAAGGGAGGTGGAGGATCCCGGAAAGGGGCGGCACTCAAAGCGGCGGAAAGAACACTTTCTGTCATCGCCAAAGACTCCATCGATATCAATCCCAACGGGGGAGAGGAGGGTTTCGTTCTGGTTACAGTATTTGCCGTAATTACGATGGTTCTTGCGCCCTGCGAGTGTCGCGACAGCACCTGTGGTAACCGTACTGGGCGAGATGTGGCGGCGGGAGGAGGGGTGAGCAACAGAAACGTCTACGGAGATATCGGTACCGTGAAGCGCGGTGACAGCAGGAATGTAAATGTCCATTCGTAACGCGGGGACTCCAAATGCCCGAACGAGCTTGGAACCTGGTAGAGGAGCAGATGCTTGATGATGGCGACAATTTAAACTTCCTTAAAGAATGCGGCGAGAAAGTTCCGAGGGATGTGATGTCGGCGAGTCATTTCGTCTTCGCATTTACAGGTCAACGCGTGTTGGCTGCTGGGATATGCGACGGTTGCGACGTCAGCTGAGCCCCGAGAGCAGACCGCAAAGCGAGTAGATTTAAGGAATAGCGCGATGCTGAGACAGAAAACCAGAGCGGCTTTTCACGCAGAAAAGGACATGTACGTATCGTAGTGAGAGTCAGGAAGCGAAGAGAAAACGAAGGAGGAGGAAGATATACGTACAGAGAGGAGCCGTGCGCGTCGCGTGCTGCTGGGGACAAGAAAAACCAGTCAGACTTCGGTAGCATGATTTCAGTTGTTATCGCAGACTGGAGCCTTTCGCGTGAGACCAGCGATGAGCAACGCTTGAATAGTGACGTAGCTGTAAGCGACGAAGATAGCTGCAGATATCCGAAGGATAAGAGCGAGATGGCAGACCGAGGGATCTCTTCTAGGTGGCGGTCGTTCGAAAGAGTCAGCAAACAGAGAAAAGTCCGAAAAAGTCATTACAGATGCTGTCTAAGCAGCTTGGGTAATGTCTGAAGTTTACAGGGACCTATACCTTTCATTGAGAAAAAAAGAGAGGCATGGAGCCAGGCCTGATCCAGGCAAGGCAATTGCAATTGGTGGAAAGCTTCCCTCTGCTTCTGATCGAAGCCGGCGGTGAGTACCGCAGATTAAGTGGAAGGAAGCGTACATACCAGGTGCATGACCTTGGAGGCGTGTGAACAGAAGCGGTGTACGTGGAAAGCCATTTGAGCATCATCCAAGTCGCGAGAGAAGTGAAAGACATTGTAAATGGCAAGCGCATGGTTGGCAGGGACAATCTTCTGTACTTCCATCAAGATTTTAATTTTTCGGGCTGATCCTATTGGTCCAAGAGATCAGCTTCAAGCAAAATGCAATTACGATGTAGACCTACAAAAGATGCATAAATACTGCACCTCTGACCACCACTGCACTATTACCGTGCACTATGGACCACCAATACACCACTGAACAATACTGCACAACTGCACACACCGACCACCACTACACCACCGACCACCACTACACCACCGACCACCATTGCTCAATCGATCAGCTCTTCAATACCCAAAGACTATTTCTGTGGCCTTTTCCGCTGCAGATACTGCTTTTCACTCGCTTTTTATCTCTCTGATGTTGCTAAACTCACCTGTTAGGTGACTTTTTCCACTCGAAAGTCTATTATGAGATACAAAGGCTGTCGGTTGCCCTACTTGTGACTACTTTTGCATGCGCCGGGGAAGGACTTGAACTGCCCTTCGCCACACCCTTGTCTACCCCATGCCCGTAAGGTGACGTTTTTTCGTCATCTTAGGAAAAGATGACCTGGAGTGAACAAATCTCGCAAATAACCGTATAAGTAGATCATACCACCACGCTTGGTGATTCAATCACAATTTTACTGGAGATTTCACTATGTAAGGCAACCAATCACGCTAAAAGTAGACGATCAGCTCCGTGCGCGGTGATTTAGGTGCTGCAAATCATCAAGGGTACCAGCACACTGCCGTAGACTCACCTAAAGTTCAACGTATCACCTGCCAAAAAGCATCTCGTGCTGCTCTTACCCACCATAGGCCAGGCTTAAATCACCATTTTTCTTTCCACAACCATGAAACCCCTCGTAGAGGCTCATATTATAACCCCTCAAAATCGGAAGTCTCATGAATCTCCACGACGGAGAACACACTCCTCACAGCTTATTTTTTCTGCATTCCAGCCGTCTCCAGAAAGAGATTCATCCTAGGTTCCACTGGGTCAACAAGAATCACCTTTATCTGAGGACGCTGCTGACTCGTCCCGCCCCGCTTCACAGGACTCTCTTGATCATACCAGGACTCCACTTAATCTTCTCCATTCTGCCGCTGAAATATTACAGGAATCTACGGTACTAAAGTTGAATTTTGAATCTGAGAGTACTTCACAGTTATCTGACGACAGTGATAGACCCTTCTCGCGAGAACTACAAGCAGATTTGCTCGGCATGGAAAAGGACACAGGCAAGAAGGAAAGCGATATGGTGGACCTCGCTGCGCACTATCGAGGAGGTGCGTAAGCGAAGGTCCAAAAGCTATGCAATAGCATCTTTGAAGGAAATTGGCAGTTTTTATTTATCCAGTTTGTGCTTCCATGAGCTTTTGCCGTCCGTAGAATGCCGAATCCAACTCTGCATCATACAGTGGTACTTTGGAAAAGAATTTTATGTTTTTAGTTGCCAAGGGGAGTTCGATGGGTCACAGGGATATTATATATGCCGTCATCCTACACTTCTCTGAGTTTCCTCGAAGATCATATCTGTACTGTTTGACTGCTTTTCATAAGACAGCATTTAACTGGATTGGTTTAAGTGCTCATTTGATTCCTCTCATGTAACATGAGCTAGTGCAGCATTCGCCCGCGTCCGACTTGAACTCATTCTGCTCATTTTACAATTTGAGCCATGCGTACAAAGCGCTCATTTCGACAGAAGGCCCTTTATCACCTGCTCGTATGATCCGGCCGACAGCACTGATGTTTTGGAACTTATTGAAAGGTGGCGTGGATGAGTTTAGTCGAGCACTTTTGAGCCTTTCTTTCAACAATGCCAGCGAGAATACTATCTTAATCGTCATAGAAAGGCTCATCTGTGCGCAGGTTAACAATGCAGCCATTTCCTACCGACTATCGAAGCAAATTCAAATGGTCAACTACCGGGATCAGGCAGCGTCGATATTGAGAAAGGGTATAAGAAGCTACGACACGCGGTCTCTAAGTGCGGGATGTTTGCAGATTTTGCTCGGTTTAGCTCTAGAATGCAAGAAAGCAAGGACTGGATGTGTTCGCATAAGTAGCGGGATTGGTTTGGAGGTAATTAAACTATTTTACACCAAAACCATTTCTGGTAAATCGGGAGGACGACAAGAAACGGAGGCTTTCGAATATCTCAAGTTATATGAGAGTAAGGTGGAAGGATACATACTGCGCGTTACGTTATTTCAACTACTTATACACAATGGACGGCCGCAGGTTTCAAAAGAAGTGGGGGCAAGGGAACGACAAAGGTGCTCTCTTTGTAGGCAGGCGATATACAAAAGCTGTTGGAAGAAATGGCACACTGACCAAGTGCTTGTGTGCGCTTCAATATCTGAGCAGGAGGCCGAAAATTGCTATCTGCGAGCGCTCAAACTGAGTAAACTCTACATATGGTAGAGGAATAGCCGCGAAAAGTTTATTGTTGTATAAAAGCTATAATTTCTGAGAGTGTAGCCAGAGCGGATGCTCGAGAGTGTGCACACTCTTCATGGACGCGGCTTGGCTTGAGACTGTGGACTTGGGACTGCCAGTTCGGGGTGGGGACGCGCAGCAGGTGACATCCAGTACTGATGCGGTTTGTGTCCGGGTAATGTCGATTGCACCAACGACAGAAATGTGGCCGTTGCAGAGGAGATTGGTAGGGAGGAGAGCAGGAAAGGATTCTGTAGAAGGGCTGGGAAGAGGAAGGACGTGAGGTGAAATAGAGGTTTTGGTCCCGAGGTAGAATCCTCGGAGAACAGCGTAGAGGGTAATTTGGCGCATGAAAGGCGGCCGTTGAGCCTTTTTTGCCGCAGACCCCGATTTCTATCCCTCTCATTTTATCCAGTGCCATAGAACAGTGCGGATAAATTGTGGGTGCGGGACAGGCGTGCTGAAGAGCATGGACGCGAGCCGACTAAACTGGAGAGGAACGAGGGTTTATTCTCGCACTAAAGAGGTAGTAGGAGCGCTGACGAGATCCTTTTAAGATGATGCAATGCCTTTGAGTGTATTGCTGGGTGTTTGTACATTTGGTGATACACAGCACCTCCATCACCAATAACTGTGGTGATCGTCTACTTTTCGCCTGATTGGTCACCTTACACCTTACATTGTGAAATCTCCAGTAAAATGGTGTTTGAACCACCAAGCGTGGTGATGTGATCTACTTCTACGGTGATTTGTGAGTCTTTTTCACCCTAGGTCACCTTTTCCAAAGATAACAAAAAAACATCACCTTACGGGCATGGGGCTACTGTACTACACAAAAGGTGGTGGTAGATCTTTATGAGTGGTACAATGTTGCACAGAGGCATGCGGAGGGTATTCATAATTTAACTACAGATGCGGGCGGCGTGTAGAAACCTGTCGTGACTGCATTATTTGGAGACTAAATGCAAAACGGGTAACGAAGTCGTGGAGCTCCTGTTGAGGGGAGGAACCGCGATGAGAAGCAGCGAAGAAAGCAAGGCGGCGGAAAAAAATCCTTGTCTTCGTCGCTCAGGACTCCATAGATATCAATTCCGACGGGGGAATAAATCAGAGTTTGTGCCATGCCTATTACTACGCTACAATTGAAGGCCTAAGTGGTGAAATTGGATCTACCAGAGCAAAGTTATGATCTAATTTATTGTAAGAGCAAGTCTAGTGGTGTGCTATTTTTGCGTTTTGGCGAAACTTTTGGGCCAAATCAGGTCCTATCAGCGTGCTATTAGTACTTTATTCTGCCGTTACGTGCTATCCTCGTGCCTATGCACCGGCTTGGATATGCATGCGATTAGCCCAGTAACAACGTTATTTTATCTGAAAAAGTAAATTACACTAGCCAATGAGAGAACTTGGTTATCTCATCCAGCGCGCAATTGCCGTCAAAGGCCTTCGGCCGAGCAAACTTTACCGCCAAAAAGTAACTCGTTATATCAAGCAAAGCAGAATAGGACAGACATACCATAGTCAATTGAATCGCAAAGGCCATTTGTCCTATACTAAGCAGCTTTTGCCTAGAAGTCATTTCAAAAATCTACCAGCATAGGCGAAACCCATGTACGAGAAAGCTCGTTATCTTTGGATCGGAGCTGCTAGTGCTTCTGCGGACTTGTCAACGATTTGCTTCACAAGGTATGTATGAAACAGCAAGGAAAACCTCGAGTGCTATTCTCCAGATATTAATCACAGCCTCCGAAGGAGCCATCCCGAGATGGATTTTCTGGAGGACGAATCAGAAGCGAATGTTAAGATCGTTGAAGGAACGGAACTTCCTGAAGGTCGCCCAACTATACAACCACAGCATTCGCTTATCACGAACGAGCGCATTTTACCCCCACCCACACTACCAAGATACATAAAACCTTCAAGTACGACCGACTTCCCAAGCCGACCAAGATACAAACCGGTTGCCCCGCCCCCTCCCGGCGCAATCGGGAAGACATCAATGATACATTGCTGGGGACTTTGTCACGCAGTGTTTCGAATCTTCCCAACTTAACTAGTACCCTCCTATCTCAACTGTAACACCATCCTTCAACAAAAAAAATAGGAACCAAAGTCAAAGCATCATCGCTAGCAACGGCCCCATCGCAGTTGAGTTCTGGGGCGGTGGATCGCAGGAAGGCGCGTGGTCGTAGCAAGAGCTTTACTGAGGAGGAATCCCTTGCATTAGAGAAAGATTGGGTGGAACAGGCAAGAAAGGGCCCCAACTAGACAGAAACAATATTTGGGAACGTCTTAATGTCAATCTGTAGTGAGAAGCACGATGTAGATAAGAGTGCGGAGTCGTTACGGAATAACTGGAGAAGACTGAGGAGGGATGTGCAGATCTATCTTGCGTTCAGGGAGGTTATGAGGAGAAAGAGGCCTTCCGGAACTAATGAAGAAGATATTGAGAGCATCAAAATGGAACGGTTCCGAAAGAAGGCGGGTAGAAAGGACAGCAGTGTTGTGTTCCAGTACGCTCACCCATTCAAGCATAAGGAATCAGCGTGCTTCCTTGCTACAAAACCTAAATTTGAGAGCAAGTTCATGAACAGGACTAATGCTTCAGCGAACACTCACAGTGGTGTAAGACCTTCTGTTGGCCTAAAAAACTATGTCTGAGCCAACAGAGGGGGCGGAAGGTAACGATGTTGGAGATCATCCTCTGGAATTGAATGTGAAAGTAAGGCTTACATAGAACCTGATCATGATTTCCAATATCCGCATATAAGAGAAATTCGGCGAGGTAGTTCTCTGAGCAAGAGAAGGACGATGTGAACAAAGGGGCAAAGGAGGAAGCGGACAGATGGAATGAAATTGGCCGCGTTGAATTTGCAATTGCAGCTCTTTCCAAGCAGATGATCAAGGGAAACAATGTATTGCGTCAGATAAAAGACCAGACAGAGAAACAGGACGAAGTCGAGAACGACTACCGTTTTCTTCAAATGCTAGATAAAGAATCTGCAGATTGCAAGAAAAGACTGGGGGACATGATCGAGAGCAAAAGGAGAGAATCTCCAGAAAAAGGCGAACGGAAACTGCTCATCAAGGACGCTCTCTGGGGGATGGTGGAGAAAACCGTGTAATTTTTTGTTCGTCGTGAAGAATGTGGAGCAAATTTATTACAGGAAGAGGATTTCGATGATTTGTTGGACGAATAGAGTGATACTTGCTTGGAAATATCACTCTATTCCGACTGTACTTTCAACTTCGACGCAATCCTGAGTCTGTGTTTAGTAGCTCTGATAATATCGTTGCATAAACTGGTAAAGGCAGTACTTGATGTCATGAATTGTTCTAAAATCTTTAGGCGCTCGCAATCTGCACCCTTGTAGCCGTCATGATCTCCTTGCCCATTGTTTTGCACCCCCTTCTCTATTCGTGCTTGATTCCAATTGTAAAACTCTTCCAAATAGACCTCTTCAACTATGTTAAGAAGCTGATCTTCTTCCCGCTCGTTTTCAGCGAAAGCCCCAGCCTGATTCATTCGAACCAACATGTTGTGAAGAATGACACATGTATAGCTTATGATGATATTATACTCTTTAAACCAGTAATTTGACTCATTTCTCAGCACTCTAAAACGTGATTGGAGCACCCTAAAAGCTCTCTCAATAGCTTTCCTTAAGGCCTCCTGAAATTTAGTGTATCGTAATTACTGATCAGTTGTGGGGTGGTGCATAGTTTTGGCAAAAATTGGCGACTCCGGGCAGATACCGTCCGCTAGAAAGTACGGTAACTCAAGCGTTGAGGTATAGCCAGGAATGCGATATTCATGACTCAACCGGAACGTAATATTCCCTATTAATATGTCATTAAACAAAGGGGAGAACGATAGCATCGTCTGCTCGTTATTAGTCCCAGCCCGACCCGGAACCCAATGCCATATGAAGACAATGCTATAGTACCAATCCTCTACCTGAATGGTAGCCAGCGTGCCCTCTTTGGTGTTTTGATACTGTCCTTTTTCCGCAAGTGGGCAGTTCTTCCATTTGATTTTGCTGCAATCCACAGCCCCACGCAACCGGAAACTTAGAGGCACTGTATTGTTCCTCTATTTTATAGCTCAGCCATGCTTGGTCGTCTGTTTAAATATTGTTCTCCGTAAAGCTGAACAACACAACGACAAAATTTATGAAAATATCCTTGTAGTGTTTCAGACCCCATCCTTGTTCCGTCATCCATGTTGTCAAGTGGCCTATCTATGCCCAGTAGTCGGAGGCAAGCTAAAACTTTATCTCTGATTGTATACCAACTTTTCCCGTTGTATTTTTGAGAGTCCGAAACACATGAGGGAATTTATCAGTCAAATCCCTATGCAAAATGCGATGCAGAGCACAAGGAACACGAAATATCCTTCGAAAGGAGCGCAAGCTATAAACTGGCCTCTACATAAAGTAGTCTTTTACCCACGAGCTACTTTTTCTATAACTTTTCTTGTGTCAGGCAACCTTCCCTTCTTTTCTTCTTTCTTTTTTTCGATACCAGACACCGCTTGCCGCAGCTACACATCCTTGTGCGGCCAATCTGGAGTTCTGAAAGCATACTAAAACAGCGGAAAGGTTTTTCATGTCGGAGCGGAAATTGTTACCGAGTCTGCTGCGTTCTGTGGATCGGAAGAAATTGAATGGTAGGAAGAGGTTGTGCTGGCGCTGGTGAGCAAGATCGAGGATCAAGAGCGAGCTCTGGCGACCAATCTTGAGGATATTGATAAATGTTGAGGATGGCGGGCAATGCTGTTGATGTCTGGACGTCGGATCAACATGGACAATTTCAAGTTGAGTTTTTCAAGCATCACCAGTTCCCAATTCTGTTTATTCGTAAATTTAATGGAATTTCATATGATTGGCTGGGAACGAGTATTTCCTGGAGTATAAGCATGTATGATACAACAAATAGCCGGAACTTTTGGGAGTGTCTTGAATTTTTCCCTCTATATTCCTATTTTGAGGCTTAAATACTATTTAACCACTGCTAGCTAGACTTGCTCTAAGCAACTGTAAACTCTGGTTGCTCCCGAGGAACCCCTGCTCATCTTTTTGGACAACCTGTCTTGATTTTTCTGCCCAACTAGGGATTTTTTGATCCCTTTACAGGAATCCCTACTGCCCCCTAGGAAACACTGGGGAATTTCTGTAGTTCTAAGCTGGTGATGGTAATCTGTTTTCCACGTTTCGGTATAAGATGTGTAATAAGGTCTTCAGAACTCTGTGTGGAAGGGAGTTCCACTGTGCCTCTCAAACGCTTGAGCTGTACAGCACCACAAAGAGAGAATAATTCCCGGAGTGTGGTGCTTGTGAAAGTCCATTTCCATCAGTCTACGGCCTTAAAGGTCACATACCGAACGTACTTTAGCCCACTTGAAAGCGGCAGGGAAAGCGAAAGTTGGTTCTCAATAGATGATAGTGCATTAAAATCTCAAAAGCATTTATGAGACCGCACTCGCAGCTCCACCCATGGTCACATCCTAAACCCCTTCCCTCCCTCTCCCCACCTGAGCTGCTTCAGCGCGCACGGCACAGCTCACGGCGCGGACCGTGTGCGCGCGGCCCGCCTTGGGGTCTCCGCCGTTTCTTACTGACATACTTCCTTCCTAACGATTCCTTTGGGCACGCATCACGCTCATTACCTCCATCTCCACCAGAGGTACGGAAATTCTCTACCACTCTGTCTATCCACCCCTCGTCGGAGCCTTGCCACAGCTCTCGAGGGATTTCTCACCCGGATCGCCCCGTTCCCACACCTTGGCCACACTGCCCTACCTCCACCTCAAATCGAGATCGATTCGTCCCGGCGTGATCTCCAGGAAGATCATTAAAATTCGAAATTTTTGGCTGAGATGGCCGTTGGAAAAATCAAGTTTGTACGCCGTAACATTGCTGGCACCAACTCGTCGATTGGAGACTGCTTCCCCCATTATAAGAATACTCGTTTAACGAATCCGGGGTTCAGAGGCTGTTTGTTGACACTGGAGGGTCATTGCGGATTATAATAACGAAAACGGTCGGCTAACTGGCCGTTTGGTTAGGAGATATAGTCATTCGCAGCCCGACCAGAGAGGAAAAGCAGTAATTAATCGCGGAAAGTTGGCGGAGGAACAGTTTTTAATCGCTGGCATGGATCAGGTTGTCCTAGAGCACATGCCTTTGGAGTAGTAAAACACCCAAACGTTTCCCCTTTGGAGGAGGTCGACTACATTACACCGGTACCGGTTTCAGATGACCCAGCTTCCGCACCTCCAAACCAGAGGCCCAACATCGCGTCTCAAACCCCCGATCTTTCTGAACAGTCTCTGCCATCTCTAAAAAGAGATCTTCACAACTCACCCCAGTCATGTCGCATATACCGACCAAGTTCCGCGTTGTCTAGCAGAGACGTATGCAAAGTCGATGGACGATGCAGTGAACGCTTGTCTTGCTGATAATTCACGAGCAACTCAGGCGCTTACAAAAATATTTCTGTTCCCAGCAGTTATGCTTACGAACATTCACTCGTCAGATTCCTGCTCCAGCGAATACCGGTGGCACTCTATTACGGACAAAATCACGGAAAGAATAGATTTATGGAACGCGGGGCACTTCAGAACACTATGCGCGCAAGCACTCGATCAGCCCAAACACCGCACCGCACGAGCTCGGTCCACTTCGGACCAACAAAGGTCAATGTAAAACGGGCGACAAAACTGGCCAAAGAAGGTGCGTGCGGAAAGGCTGCACAAGCTTTGCGCTCGCTAGGTTCTACCAGCTACCAGTGATGTAATCGATGCCCTTATCGATAAACATCCCCAGCAGGCCCCCGATGAAACAACTCCAGTCAGGGGAACATCTTCTACCAACTACAGTTTCCGACCGATCACTGAAGACGAAGTCCTTGGCGCTATCAGGGCTTTTAAACCAGGATCCTCTCCCGGAGGCTCAGGTCTAAAGCCTTGCCACCTGGTAGAATTGCTAAGATGTCCATCCTCATCGGGGAATTCAGGCTTTTTGGCAGCTCTTACGAGACTTGTTAATGTTCTAGCAACTGGAAAAGCACCAGCCGTTCTCGCTCCTTGGATCGCTGGTGCTCCACTTACCCCGTTGGCGAAGAAGGACATGTCGCCCAGGCCAATCGCCGTTGGGGAGACGCTGCGCAGGTTAGTCGGTAGTTGCTTAATGAAGCGAGTGTCCGAGAAGGCGGCAGACTACCTCCAACCTCTCCAAGTGGGTATCGCCACAAAGTCGGGTACCGACACAGTCGTGCACGGAATCCGACGAGTCGTTCAGGAGTACGGCAGTAACCCAGCATATGGGTTATTGACTGTCGATCTCAAGAACGCTTTTAATATGTGCAGCAGACCCGCTTTTCTGACCGCGGTGAGACAGCTATTCCCAGAGTTACAGCCTTGGTCTCATATTGCTATGCAAACGAGCCCGCATTCCTGTGGATAGGTAGTCACACAATAAGAAGCGTCTGCGGGACCCAACAGGGAGACAATCTTGGAGGCCTCCTCTTCGACCTGGTGCTGCACCCTATTATCCTCAAAATACAAGAACTCTTCAGTTCAGAGGAAGGGGAGAACAGAGATTGGCAAAGTTGTTACTTCAACTGTGGTACCACGATGACGGGTACATTATCGGGCGCCACGACCAACTCGTCAAAGCCATCGAAGTACTTCGCTCCGTGGATGCTGAAAGCCGAGGACTGCACTTGTCGCTGCCGAAGTGCCACAGCCCCAGGGTCAGCACAGAGTCTCTACCCAGACGGGATTAAGCAAGAGTACAGCGAGGGTACTTCCGTCCTGAACGCCCCCGTCGGTACTAAGGAATACACCACACGGTCCTTTACGAACCATGTCTCATCCTCAGACCATTCCTCGAGACCATTGCTGACCTTGAGAATAGGCAAGTGGCATTCCAGCTACTGCGTAACTGTTTTGGCGTTTGCAAAGTAGGCTATTTGTTGCGGGTAGTGCCCCCGTCTTGCACTGGAGAAGGAGCGGAAGAGTTCGACAGGATGATGGAGGACTGTGTTCGAAAATTGGCAGGGGGAGTACTGGATTCGGAAGTATTCCGAGAACTCCAGCTGCCGGTCACACCAAAGGACAAGAAAAAACATCTCTTGGGATCGGACTCACCTCCGCGAAGAACATCGCGGCTGCGGCGTTCTTGGCTTCTAGCTCATCATCTAGCAAGCTTTGCAAGACCTTGCTCCCAAGCCTATTAAGGAGCTAGGAACATACGAAGCAGCTGCAGATGCCCATCGGAGTGGTCGACCTCTTGCCTGCCGTCTAGGATTATCCCGTTCAGTGTATTTGCTCGCAAAAACACCATCGCAAAAGACGCTGACAGACGCAATCCAAGAAGCAGTGCAAGAACGAATTCCCTTCCACCTTCTGGTAGATTGGAGTGCCATCCACAGCTTTCGACGCATCGTACGGTTTCGCAATTGGCTTGACAATGATACGATATCTACGCTTCGGTACAAATTTACTGGATACCAACCCACATATCTACCACAGTAAATTAACCCCCATTTACACAGAACGAATTCCTCTTGGGGATTCGAGGAGGCAGGCGTTTCGCGCGTCTATGGCCCTCCCGGGAGCCAAGGAATGGGTATATTGTCCCCATGCCCCGGATTACAGACAAGCATTGACCCTCGAGAATTCTCGGTGTGGCTTCAATACTACTGTCAAGTCCCACTTTTTTACCCTGGCACGCCATGCCGAGAAGGAATTGCCCGGACACACTCGATGTACATGGCGATCATCTGATGCACTGCTTGCGTGGAGCCCAAAGGATCAACCGACACGATCGCCAAGCAACCCTTCTCGCGAAAGACCTGGCAAGAGCTGCTCGTCATCCTGTTGTAGAGCCACGCCATGGTCTCCACCGCACGATACCAGGCATCCAGACAATGGGAAGCAGCGGAGGGACCGACTTTTTTGATGTTACCTTTGTGAACCCCCTCGCTCCCTCCAACAGAAGAGTGAGGGTCTTCAACCTGATGTCTTCTCTGAATGCGGCGCGAAATGCAAAGAAGAGAAGATATCAATCCTTTATCGCGACCTCCACCAGAGGTAGGCTCGTGCCTGTGGCAATCTCTACTCTTGGAGGTTGGCAACCGGATGCATGTGCAGTGCTAAATGACGTGGCAAGGAACGTGGTTGTGAGGGCGCTGGAGACGTACGAAAGGTTCGGGGGGTTTTGATGCAAAGGCGCGCTGCACCAACCGTCATGTCCAATGCGGCCTGCTTGATGGCTGGCCTGAAGGTAGCATTTTAGGAAGCGTAGTTCCTTCCCCATTACTGTGTCGGTATACCCTTTTGGAGTCGATTGTGGTTGTCTGGGAAACTATGGGATAGATCGGATATATCTTCCAAGAGCAAAACCCGAACGTTCCCCTTTATGCATTTACATAATAAGTTTGATGATTGTTGCTTAACCTATACTGCATTACAGATCGCTACTGAGTTTCTACTCGCAGCTCCCTTCCGCGTGTACCAAATTGAACGCCAACAGCGGGCTGCGAAAAATTGGGCAACAAAAGAGTCCGAGCCAGTCGTGGAGATCCCAGCACTGTGAAACCGGGGGTAGAAAGGGACAGGGAAGTGACAAATGGGGGGTGGGAAGGGGAGACTAAATGCGTTTAGGAATAAGATTTTGACATGCATGCGGCGGTTGACATTTTGTGATTGGGCAAGGGTGATTTTTTTCTGTCGAGCGGTCCGGCAGTTTGTATGAAATCGGGCAGTCTGTCGAGAAGTAGAGTATCATATGTTTATTTGTTACCGGAACGGATGGAAGAATGGTGAACAACGCAGCAAAGTGAGCTACAGTATATGTATATTGCGGGCATTGGCAGGCCGTGGGGAAGGGCATTTGAGTTGAGTGACTGTAGGTGTAGGGGTAGATGTGCATGGTGAAATACAGTGCAGTACAAATAACAAGGGAGGAGAGAGAACAAGGGCATGGGAGACTGCAAATACAGTATGGAAGCGTAGAAATCTGTGACACTTCTGAGATTAGCTAGAATACAGTAGACTGCAGCACAAGATGGACACAGCGATGACAGACGATACAGTGGCCTGAAGGTAGCATTTTAGGGAGCGTAGTTCCTTCCCTATTACTGTCTGCACACCTTTTTGAGTCGATTGTGGTTGTCTGGAAAACTATAGGATAGATCGGATATATCTTCCGAGAGAAAAACACCCAAACCTTTCGCCATACAGAAGGCGCCTTGGGCGACAACGGCAAGGGTTTTTTCGGCCGCCTTGCTTCCTTCGCTGCTTGCCGTCGCGGTTCCTCCCCTCAGCAGAAGCTCCGCGACCTCGTTACCCGTTTTGCATTTAGTCTCCAAGTAATGCAGGCGCGACAGGTTTCTACCCGCCGCCCGCATCCGTAATTAATTTATGAATACTCTCCGCACGCTTCTGTGCAACATTGCACAACCCGTAAAGATTTACCACCCGCAGAGGCAAGGGTTTCAGAGTGTATACAGTATTGTACTGTAATCAAAGCATCGTTGGATTGGATTCCATTGCATTGGATGGCGACCCATCGCCCTGCTGGCTGATTCGATGGACCAGTGCCCTACCCACCCCACCTCTACATAAACCATCTGCACCTCATCATCCACCACCAACCTGCTCTCTCCTCTCCACCGCAACATCTCAACCAACAAATCATGCACTCCACCCACTCCACCCTCCTCTTCCTCTTCCTCCTCTTCCTCCTCCTCCCCCACCCCCACACTCACCCTCACCCCCTCCAACACAACCTCCTCCACCCCCTCCTCCACCCCTCCACCCCCTCCTACGCCCTCTTCCAAACCACCCGCCCGCCAAATCCAGACTTCGTCCCTTCGGCACGACCTGTCCAAGCGTCGTCTGCGGCAAACGTCGCCTCAATCAAATCCTCGGCTGCATCTGCCACGCCACCATCCGCGGCCTCCTCCCCTTCCCCCGTCCCCCTTCCGTGGCCGACTTGCAACGTTGAGGTTCTTTTCATTGCGGGCTCGTACACTCCGACAATGTGACCGCCGCTTCAGGAGAACAGAGGCTAGTAATGGCAGGCGCAGGTTTTGTGGTGCGGGGGGTTTTTTGGTGCGGGGGCTATCAGTCGCAGTCGGTTGAGGACTGCGCTTTGCAACTCGCAGAGGCGCTGTCGGCTTTGTCGTAGGCTGACTTGATGCGGTTGTGGGGGGGTTGAGTGCATGCTGTGGTGCTACGGGTGTTGTTGAACTCTTCTTGTCTTGTCTCGGGGTGGTTTTGTCCCATGCTGAATCAACATGCGAGACACAAGTTTACAACGTGAGATTCGTCGCCGTTGCTGTTGCCGTAGCCCTTGTCATGCAAAACATGCCGCAGCTCGAAAACCCATACACCCCGTCCACCATCACACCCCGCTGTGCATACACTGCCCCACATCCACTAAACTCCAACCCACTTTACACGCAACATCTCCTTTATGCCACCCCTACTTGCACTACGCCACTCTTTCTGCTTTTAAAATCACACATTATCCCGTTTTCTCGTCGCCACATTAAACTCAGCGCCTCAACTGCAGCCACGGAGCATCGTTGAACCGTGGCTTTTGCAAATCCTAAACCTGATACACGTATCCACGTGAATGAAACACCACCCACGCGTTGTGCTATGTGATACACTCTCTAGTACCGTTTTCAGTGCAAATCTTTACAGTTTATGTCATATGTTCATTGGGCAACTCCAGTGACGTGTGTGTAATCTTTACGGGATGTGGAAAAAGCATGTAGGAGAATATGCTGAGGGGGATTACAAAGAAAAAACATGCGAAGGGGTATGGAGAGAAACTAATCGGAAATGCATCTGGTAAGAACTTGACGCGCTTGCAACCCATGCAAGCAGAACACAAAGCGCGTGATTAGGAGGTGCAGCTCCCATTGGGGAGTGTTGCCTCGACGGGCAGCAGCGAACGTAGAAAGGAGCCGGAAGAAAGTCGCACCGTCGGCCGAAGGGCACCGAACACATCAATACCAACAGGAAGAAGCCGTATATCGTACGTGTGGCAGAACATACCGTAGTGCGTGTGTTCCGCACGTTCAGCCATTGAGGCAGCTGCGCCGCCAGATAGGGCACACTGGGAAACGCGAGAAGTGACCTGTGGATGGGCCACTGTGACATCCAAAGCGATATCCTTCGGGTCGAGGCCATATGCGCCAGGGATATAAAGATCTATGCGAAGGGCGGACGAGGGAGAGAACGAAGGGGGAAGGGGAGGAAGCAGATGTTCAAGGGAGGCAGAAATTCCAATCTCCTTACAGTAACGATGGAGAACGTTACGCAAGAAATTGTGGCGACGAGTCTGCCCCTCGTCGTACTTACAGGTGAGGGCATGTTTGTCCAGGGGATCGAGCAACGGGGCGATGTCGTTGGAACGGCGAGCACATACCGGACATCGATCATGACCAGAGAAAATCGCGCGGCCGAGGCGTAGAGAGACAGCGACTATCCAGGCTTGCGAGGACATATAGGTGCCGCGGTGAGGGTGCAGTAAAGTTGAGAAAGCGGAACAGGAGGACGACTCACGGACGGAAAGGGGGCGACATCTGTCGTGGTCAGAGGATGAACGGAAGATCCGAGTAAACGTCAAACTGTGAAGCTCAGACGAGATAGAAGACTGGAGCCGTTCGCCAGGGACTGGCGTTTGACATCGCTGAAACAGAGAAGTGGGCGACAGGGAAGCTGAAAGATCTGGATAACTGGTAGATAATAAAGAGATCGCAGCCCGAAGCACTTCCTCCAGGTGTAGGTCTCCCGAGAAGGAGACCAGTGACAGCTGTATCTTGTTTTATCTATGCTCCCTATGAAAGACAAGTTTCAAATCATCTCAACGCTCCCCGGACCACTTGCACTCTCACCGCCGCCATCCCAATCGCACCTCTAAAAGATCCCACATAAGCGTCTACACTGTAGAGTTGGCAGTTTGATTACCCTCTTGGTAGCGAGCGGAAGCATTTTGCAAATCCATTCCTGTCGGACAGCTTCGACCGGGGGGTCGGCATCTTTTAGTCCATCGCTTCTTGGGTCTTTGGCGGGAAGATGCTAGGCGGCCTGATGGGATTCTGAACTGCAAAGGATCCTGTGATTACTTCCGGGGATGGGAGATTCCCAGTGCCCCTGAGAAACGGTTTGTGTGAACCGCGGATGTTCTTATGCTTCTGCAGAACCATTCTGCACGTGCCAATACTTCCATTCATGAAAAAGCATAACCAAATGTGACTCTTGATAGTCTTGTCAATCTTCTCTGTGGGAGTGGCGTTCAATTCATTCTTATACTGGACAGGTACTTCGGTAATACCGTATAGACCTGCAACTTCGTAAAGAACTCTCAATGGGAACATCAGTAGAGCAAAGAATTCTTCTTTGTAAACCACAGCTGACTGCGGCAAGAGGTCCTTGAGATATTCTGAGACTTCTTCACTGTCAGGAGGATCGATGGAGGCGTCTGAACTTGATGAACCGGCAGCAATTTGTGGGGAGAAGGACCCCAGCGTAGTCTTGGCAACATCCCGCGGATTCTTGGGGATTCGGTCTTTGGACCTCGTAGTCGATATGTTCAACAAAATCCTTGTGACCTTGGGCTTAAACTGCGATCGGGACAGCGGTGCCATCTTGAGGTTGATTCGATAGAAAGGTTCCCGTGCCTTCTGTGAACGATCGATCGTAACATGGAAGAGAAGCAGGGGCAACAATCTCAAGTCCTGAATCAAGATTGTCGTGGAAACCGCTTTGTTGCACCACTACTGTTACTTTGACAATCAAATTACTGAATAAGTAGCCTCCTCGGTGGCGGAAAATCTAGTTTACTCCCGAGGAGGGCCGGGATGGAAGACCACAACAGAGCTACGGAAAAATACGTCTACGCAGCAAATACTTCTCTCTTGGGTTCTTTCGATCAATCGCGGGGGTAGAATGGTCAAGCTGGCTTGTGCTCTTAATACTGTGCGACGGCACTACAGAAGGTTCCACTCTCTGTAGGTTGGACAACATTAAACTGTAAAGCGACACTCCCCTCTATTGTCAAAGATGGAGCGCTCTCAGTCCTCAATGTGTGTGGTAATAAAAATATGAATGGATAAAATAAGACCCGTCACACTCGCTGCAAATACTTCCGGTAAGATTCGCAATAAAGAAAGTTCAATGCGCGAAATTGTATTTAGCAGACTGTGAGGGGTTGTAAATATTCTATATAAGAATTTGTGCCGACCCAGTTCTCGGTCCACCCTGAATCCCACTCTAATTTCACAGGATCCAAACCCTTCATCATTCACAAATCACTTTGAGTGGCTGGTGGTCACCTTCCGGAGGATGTCCAACCATCTGTGTCCAACCAATGCACACTACCGTTTCACTCAGATAGACGGTCCCCAGCGCTCGAAAATGCCAACAAAGGATTCAATCAGTACGATCGAAAGGGACCACCAAACATTTTCGGCAGTGCATCTAGGGCTGCCGAGAAGCCGAAGAAGGCGATTTCTGTGGTAAGAGAGGACAATACTGCTACCGACAGTGCTTGGATAATTGATGCTTTGATGTATAGTGATGGATTTGAATTCAGTGACTTCAAATCTCAGGCTAATCGTTGATATGCCAGCGCTGGTAATTGCAATGATGCGAATGGATACTATAGTGTAGATGAAAGTTCTTTGACCGCACCGGTCATCGCACTAGGCGCTACCGAATTCCTAGCCATCATGATAGGTCGTATCAGGTGTATCCCAGTGTACTGCCGCTTGATTTTGAACTATGAAATGAGCAAAAAAAGATCTCAAAGGGCACTTGACGAGTTGAAGGAATTCAGCCGCGTTTATCCCTGTGTAGCAGTACTAAGCGGAGGTACTGGAGCATGTCGTAGATTCAAATCGTTTTTCACGTACATTAAAGAAAAAGAATCAGGACCATTCGTGAAGGAAGCGATTCCATTGAATATCTTTCTGTTGCAATGTTCAAGGATGTGAAGGTTCTTCTGGACAATCAAAAGGATAAATCGGCGATGGAAAAGTTCCAGGAATCTACCTTTCATATCGTGAACCTGAAGAAATGCTGGACCGGTTGTCCGAGGCTTAGGAATGCGGCCCAGCTTTCGGAAACCTTCTAACAGATCCCTGATCCACGCAAAACGCTTTGATGGTGCCTTGAAAGTGATCGAGAAGTTCGAGAATGGGGTTTGGATGGTCAGTATTGAGAGCACCTCCTGTGTTTCTGTAACCCATTGTGTATGCGTCAGCTAGATACGAGATCCAGACCGTTTTAAAAACTTTTAGTGTAACCATAGCCGCTTAAAGACGTTGAAAATGTGGAAATGTGACCTCCGTCATGACTTTACACTGTATTAAGCTTTGACAGGTAACCTCCCTTTAACTTCGTTTGATTCAAGATTTTGGAGAAAGACAGCCTGATCTACTCTCCCCTCTAATGGGTGTTTATAGGGTACAGTACTGCACAGTTGTTGAGCATATGCGTAGACACGCAAGTTACACATCACCAATCCGGATTGCAGAAGCGCGGATCTGGATAAAGCATTGCACCAAAGATCGCATGGAAGGCACGCACAATTCAGTACGCAGGATTGAACACAAGCGACCGATGCAGCACTGTGGGTGAATGCAAACCAACAGCAAACATGAGCATAAGGCATGAAGGAAAGCTATAGCAAAGCGGAAGGCAAGCAGAGCAATGGGATGCAAGCGAGGAAAGCAACCAAAGCGTACACAGACACGGACTGGGACGAAAGAGCAATATAGCGTAAGCGCATGCAGAGTGGAACAGGCAAGGGAATGCAAAGCACAAAACATAGCGGCAGCAATTAGAACTCTACATAAAGGGTTAGGAATAGCGGCTGATCGAGAAAAGACGGGATAAGCACGCCGGCAACTTGATGCCGATTAACATTGCCTCCGCTCACCTCTGACGCGACTCTACCCTCTGCTATCCACCAGTACCGCCATCACAGCTATCTCTTTTTCCCCTCCGCAGCCGGCCAATCAACAACAGTACAGTATCAGCATAAACGAGCTGCAGTACAGTACAGTTTCAGAAATTTTTTAGAAGCAGAGACGTGTGCTACTGGAAGGTGTCGGGTGGTGTACAGGGGGGCAAATTGGGTAGATTGGGTTTACTTGAATGTGTTGGTATACTTAAATTTCCCGGGCAAGTGAAGTTGGTTTACTGCGAGTAAGGAAAGGTTGGCAGTCCTATGTACAGTACTTGTAATCATACAGTGCTGTGCCAACACAGTACTGTACTCGTGTGTCAGAAACTTCGCGGACCCCGCACCTCCGATTACCCCGACCCTTCCAAGTCTTCCGACTCATTTTTTGCCGCTGTCCCCCGCCCATACTTTTCAGCTACTCCCGTCCGCTTACCAGAAGAGCGCAGTACTACGCCCAAGCGCCTCGGGCGTTCCAAACTGTACTAGACATACGGTACCATATTGAAAAAATGCAACGCGATGTTGGTCTTTGCATTCGAGGATTGTCGACGATCACTACGAATGCTAATATGCATTTAGGGAAGGCAATATGCCTTTGATGGCCAGTATGAACGTGTATTAGAGAAAATCCTCCTGGAAATGAAAATTTAGCCGTCATTTGGGTACCAAATGACCGTGTTCAGCTCTTTTGTATCAAACATAACTCTATCCATTATAATCTATCGAGATCAACCTCTCCCGCAACCAAAATACCACACCTCCAGTTTCGCTATAAATCAACAGACTGCAGCGCTACAAGAGAGTATAATACAGTACTGTTAACTATACTATAGTTTACTATAGTACAGTATAGTTTACAGTACTGTATTCTATATCCCGGTGCCGAACGAGGTCTGTCCAGAATTGCTGAGTACATCGCACTACGTAAAGGCAGTAGCCCTGCCTTCGAGCGCGATCGCTTGTTCACGATTATCAGTTCGCTCGTACAACAACGAACTTCTGTCGCGATCAACCGACTACTCGACCGTTCCTGGCTCGGATAGATTTTTCCCCTTTTGAGGGCCGCTAGCCCCCCCTTTTCTGCTTGGTAAAGTCTTCTTCTTCTTATAAATTACTGATGCCATAAAGTTACCACCCATAGTATTACCATACCGAGCCACCAAAATTTGACAGGCACTATTGACAATGCAATCCTCTTCCGCCTCCAATAGGAGAGCGCGTACTTTCAACCCACTCACCTCCTTCAATGCAACCATCTCCGCCAAACGTAGAAGGTATGAACCACTGCTCGCGACTGCTACTAGAGGGAGGCTTGTGCTTATCTCAATATCCACCCTCGGAGGCTGGCACCCAGATGCGTACGCGGTGCTAACCGATGTCGCGCGGAACGTGGCCGTTCGAGCGATGGAGACCTATGGGATGATTAGAGCGGTGCTTACCCAAAGGCACGCTGCTGCGGCCGTCATGTCCAACGCGGCATGCCTGCTCGCTGGCATTGAGCCGGCCTTGTAAGTAAGGTCAAGTACTCTGCATTAAATAATCCAAAAATTCCCCCCCTAATGACAATTACCACAATTTGGCCACACACCTCACAGCATTTCCGCAATCACTACTTGACGCATCACCCAATGTTCAGCAAGCAGAACCCTTACAACCTTTGTCTCAACAAAAAAAAACTTGAGTTTCTCCCTGTTGGCACTAAATAGTCCTAGAATGGGCAACAACATGATGTGCGCAAATTCGCACACGAAAAAAATCTAGATGAGGACCATGATTGTATACAGTATCGGAATTAGGAAGATATTTTTACAGTTTTTGAATTTGCAAGATATTTTTAATTTGGGTGAGTGTGGCAAATTCGTCGGTTGATTTTTCATTTTAGGACACGCTGTCATAGTAGATGTCAGTACAGTTCCAGGTTGTGGGTGATACTACAAGTAGCTCTGAAAGGTCTATTATAATGGCCACATCAATTCCCACCCCTGGCCGATGGGTGGCTGGCATGGGTATGGCACCTAGATATTTACCTTGAGGAAATATCTTCTAATAGTCTCTCTGGTTCACACGATTACCGTGAATACATTTTATGGTTATTAGTATGTTTGTTTGAGACTTTTGGGGTAGCCAAAAGTCTATATAAGCCGAGTAAACTGCTTCCTTTAGTGGAGGTGAAGCAAGTTGGCAGACAACTTCAAGCCAAGTCCCGAGTAGTAGGAAGTTGAGAGTCAACTTCAGACCCAAGAAAACTTTTTCTTACGCTAGTCGCAGAGCGTCGGTGGTAGACCCTGCCCCTTTTACTTACTTTTAGTTTCTCAACTCTCTTCTATATACACTCCCTTTTGTTCGTTCAACAATACCACGGTAGCACTTTTGTCGCTCGCAACACCTCCTTCTCAGGGTAATTGGTTCTGAGGATCTCTTCCCCCGCCGATTTACCCCTATCATTTGGTACTCTTGTGGAGGGGGTTGCACCCGAGGTATTCGAGTTGAGCAGTAGTAAGGAACACTTCGGGGGGATTTCTTTTCTGTAATCATGGATCTCAATGCTGCTCGTATAACGTTCACAGGGGCAAGACTGAAGACGTTGAGGAGTTTCTTTACACATATGTCAACGTTGTGATGCGAGAGAAGGGCGATGAAGAGAAGGCCGCAAGTATCTTCGCCTATCTTCATGGTGACGCAAAGCACAAATATAAGTCCAAGTTTATCGACGGGTGGTCTCTTAACGGGAATGGGCGTAACTTCGGTGAGGTATGTGAGTGGCTTGTGAAAGAGTATGCTAAGGAGGTAGAACCAGATGAGATGATTCGTACCGCCATAGAGGCCCGGCTCAACTTCGACGATTTGTTAAGCTCATTGGTGTACTTGTGTGATCTTTATGAAAAGGCTGGGTTCAACGCCCAAGCCAAGTACGGAATGCTGCGTAAGGCGGCTATGGGGGATAAGCGGCTCTCCGATTTCCTCCTCATCAAGGGCCCTCACACTTTTGATGAACTGAAGGGTACCATAGTAGAATTTGTCAAAAATTCGGAGACGTTTCAGTCACTGAGTGAGGTACCGAGGGAAACCCGCACATCGATGTCTATCGTACATCCTGAAAAGAATTATCAAAGGCCGGCTACTAGTGCAGCGGCATTAGAATCTGTCAGGAGCGATGTCAAAAACTTGGAAGAAAGGTTGGAAACCCGATTCGATAATCGACTTGACATGATAACCTCGCAGTTGGAAAGCCTTACTCTTACCATTAAGAAGAACCAGTCTGGGGCCCCTAAGGCCGCAGAAGTCTGTTCTTACTGTCACAAGCCTGGACACTTTGCAAACAGGTGTCCTGATAATCCACATAGAAACACTCGTTGTGCAAAGTGCGGTCGATATGGGCATCATGAAAGTAACTGCTGGTCTAAAGACAACAGAAGAGCAAATTTATCGGAAGCAAGGAGTGAGTCAGGACCAGAGGTGAAAATCTTACAAAATAGAAGGGATCAAAGGTTGACGGATGCCGGTAACGTATCCATCGCTGAAGAGATTAGTCAAGTCAATGTGACAAAAAGGGATGGGGAAGGGAACATTTTATCGAAGAAACCTAGGCTAGAGTATGGAATGCTGGAGCATATCCCAGCACCTGTACCTCCTCGAACCAAGAGGTCTGATCAAGTTGTTCCAGGAGTGGGAGTCACTCCGGCCAAGAAGACGAAAAAGAGTAAGAAAGTTAAGAGTATCTCTAAGGACGTACTAGAGTATGTGAAGAGGTACAATTTGGTGGCTGAGCTTGCATCGGCCCCAACTGGGATAACGTTTGGTCAACTTTTGAGGGGCGACGCAGAGGATGCGAGAAAAGAACTCAAAAAAATTATCAGGTCTAATAAGTCCGCTAAGGGTAAGAAACTGTTTCTTCAATCGGCCTCGACAGCACCAAGACGTCTTAAGCTGGTACCAGTCAAAGTATTGGGTATGAAAACCCAAGCTCTCTTCGATTCGGGTGCTGTTCCAAACCTCATTTCAGAAACTTTGGTGACAGATCTAGGTCTCGAAATTACTCCAACGACTCGAAAAATAACTGTAGCGGATGGAACCGTCTCAAAATGCATGGGCACTGTTGACAAGGTTTCCGTGTTCTTTGGGGACTCTAAAGTTGATGTAGACTTTCTTGTCATGCCGGATCTCCCTTTCGATGCAATCATTGGCTGCCCCACAATGGAAAGACTAGGACATGCATTGACTTGGGCAACCAAATGGTTTCAGTTAATATTGACGGCAGAACCGTGAAGATGCCCCTGGATTTCGACAAAAGCACGCATCCTGAAGATTTAAAAGAAACGGACAGTGAAGATTTCACTTCTAGCTATGACAGCGAAGATTCGGAACCAACTAACACTTTCGGAAGTGGAAAAGGGTACCCTCGGGGGTTAATGAACATGGCATGGGACGATTATGATTCCGGGTTTGAAACAGATGACGACTGGAATTCTAGGATAAGTTTGAAACCCGAATGTGTTTCTTTTTGCGATGATATCGAATCAAAGGACAGAATTCGGAGCATGAAAGAAGATTACCTTTGCAAAGAAAATAAGAATACGTCGAATTCCATATATGAAGATGTGAGCACGACGGAAGAGGTCCTTCAAAATATTGAGGTTGAGGATCAAGAAGAAAAAGGGCGCCAAATGGCAGAAATCCAAGGAAAAGTGCAGCACCTTCCCGCCCCCGCCTCACTGAAAATATCCGACATGTTAACATCTTCCGAAGTAATTGCATGGAGCGTTTCAGATTTAAGACAAGCAAGTGTACCGGTTACTCACTCGTTCGAACTTACCGACACTCAACCGATTTACCACAAGCCTAGACGTCAACCGCCAAAATATGACCAATTTATCTCAGAAAATGTTACAAGTATGCTGAAAAATGATATTATTCGACCAGTTTCATCCCCATGGTCGTTTCCAGTTGTGGTCGCACCAAAGAAGGATGGAAAGCTGCGTTTTTGCGTCGATTACCGACAACTGAACCAGAGAATGATACCCGATCGATTTCCGATTCCGAACATGGAGGAGATCCTCGAGGACCTGAAGGACGGGAGATATTTCACCTCAATTGACCTTTACACTGGCTATTGGCAGATTCCATTGGATGAAAAATGTAAGGAAAAAACAACCTTTACCAGCAAAGCCGGTACGTTCAGGTTCGAAGTGATGCCTTTTGGTCTCATGAATGCACCAGCTACATTCCAAAGAATGATGAACGAGGTTTTGAAAGGACTTCCATTCGCAAGAGTCTATATCGATGATGTCGTCATATTCTCAGAAACATTGGATCAGCACATCTCGCACGTCAAGACAGTTGTGGAGAGGATATCGGAGTATAGCTTGAAAATTAAGTTGAGCAAATGCTTCTTTGCGAAAACTTCTATCCAATTACTCGGTCATATCGTCGACCAAGAGGGAATTAGAGTGGATCCAGAGAAAACGAAAAAAATAAAGTTGGCACCAAGGCCCGCTTCAAAGACGGAGGTCCGAAGCTTCTTAGGACTGGCCTCATATTACAGAAGATTTATCAAAGATTTCGCCAAGACTGCAGCACCGTTACATGCCAGCACTACGAAGAACGGAAAATTTTACTGGAACAAGGAAATGGAAACTGCATTTAAGGAGCTTAAAGATAAGCTATGTGTCCCCCCAGTTCTCATGTACCCAGATTTCAAGAGACCATTCGTTGTGGAGACAGATGCCTCAGAACGGTCTTTGGGTGCCGTTTTGTCCCAAAAAGATGAAAACGGAAGACTACACCCTGTTCAATTCGCAAGCCGAACTCTGAATGATGCGGAAAAGAGATACTCAGTCTGCGAGAAAGAAGCGCTAGCTGTCGTCTTCGCGCTGAAAAAGTTTCGCGTATACCTTTTATCACTCGAGAAATTTGTCTTGATAACTGATCACCAGGCACTTAAACAGCATTCCAAAAAAGGATGTACATCACCGCTTGGCCCGATGGCTCGACATTTTCGCAGAATATCGGTTTGAAATTGTGTATAGACCCGGACGCAATAATCAGCCTGCCGATTACCTATCCCGCTTGAGGGACGCACTGATTCCAAATGAAAAAGCTTCGGAGGACATCGTCGGAGTCGCCGAGTTGCAGTTGCCGAACGATAACGAGTACGAAGCTAATATTCACGGACTGATCAAATTCCTCGATGGACTAGAAATGAGAAAGGTTGATCTTGAACACAGAAATTGGGTACGCAGGAATCAAAAGGCTTTTACATTGTGGAATGGGAAACTCTTCCGGCACACTAAAGCCGGTCCCCGACTAGTGGCCCCTTTGAAAGAAAGAATGAAGATCTTGAGGACTTTCCATGATGAGCTAGGGCATTGGGATCTCGAAACAACCAAAAATTCGTAACTGAGAGATTCTGGTGGCCCGGTATCCATAAGGACGTCTATAATTTCGTGAAAAGCTGCGACAACTGCCAAAAATTCACTCCAATACGGAAGTATAAGACAACTCTAAGTTTTCCAGTTTCCGGTCTCTTTGAAACCTTCTCAATTGACTTCGCGGGCCCGTTCAAGGAAACTTCTTCCGGAAACAAATATCTCCTTATAGGGGTGGAACATCTTACTGGATGGCCAATAGCAGTTGCAGTGAGGAGGCAAATGCTGAGGTGGTACTGAGATTCATCGAAAAAGAAATAATTGAACCGTTTGGTCTTCCAAAAAGGATCATCTCGGATAACGCCCTTTGTTTTACTGCAACTTCACTGCTTCGTTTTTTGGAAGAGAAAGGGATTCAGCTGAAGACCGTTCTCGCATACGCTCCTATGTCCAACGGGAAAGCGGAGAGGATGGTTGGAACCATCAAACGAGCAATATCGAAAACTATGTCGGAGAATGAAATCCAGTGGGAAGATGCCTTACCAAAAGTGTTATACGGCTATCGTCGAAGAAGAGGAAGAAATGGACGCTCACCATTCGAGCTAATGTACGGAAGGGCTCCTAGAATGTTACAGAGAGACATGGAAACAAATATTATCGATGAAGAGAGTAGGGAAGTTGAACTACTGGCCACCGAAGGCTGGAGATCACACCGCGCGCTAACACAGACAAGAAATAAGGATGCAGAACCTGCAGTCAGAACCTTTTCAGTTGGCTCTAAAGTACTTGTAGTACATGGAAAAGCAATGCAGCAGGCTGTGAAGTGGCCGGCCTTCCAAACCAAGTACTCGAACCCTTGCATCGTCACGGAGGAAAGACACCCGCACTATCAGCTCTGTTCAAGCTCAGGGAAGAGATCAAGGAGGGCCATCCATGCACGTCGTCTGGTCCCTTACCATCAGAGGCCTGAAGAATTCCTTCTCACACAGGACTATGCGCAACCACGGGGCATACTCATCTTTAACTATAGAATGATTCCTATGGGAGGAAAAAGGGCCTGGGAATGGATCATCTCGATTACGCGGGACTACTACGAACTCCACGTAATCATCCATTTCTACATTAATATATGCCTATGTTTTCGTACGTTGAACGGACCATTGCTACCTCAAGAAGATTTCCGACTATTAATAAGAGTTCTATTCTCATTCCAAAACGGAAGGTTCACGGAAGCAGGTCCAGAGTTTGTGGAGGTAATATATCATTACTCTATAGGAAGATATGGAATGGTAGCTATCGGAGACTTGTCGCAAACGTATCTGAATATTATCCGTCCAATTTACGTATTTCTCAAGAACAACCAAGACGTGCGACTGAGAGGTTACGCCTTACCCCCGGATATGGAATACAGGCTGGTCCCGTATCCTCTATGGGAACCTTACGTTTCTCCGCCACAAATTGGGAACGTTGGAGGCGGCGAGGATCCTCCTGAAGCAGTGATGATGACCAGAGGAGGACCTTCAGGAGACAACAACCCGCCCAGAAGAGGTTCCGGTCGTCCCCCGAGAGGACCTCGTGCAGGTCCCAGTACGTCAGGAGCTGGTCGCGGCCATTCATCGGGACCGTCCACCACAACTTCATCTCTAGCTCTCCTTCACAACCATGCACAGCATACAGTCGGAAGAAGAAGATTATCTTTTTGGCTGCGCAATATCTCCGAGGATGCGAACGATGCGCAGGTCATTTCTTATTTCATGATAAGCATCTGTTTATGTTTTAGGGCGCTACATGGACCGCACTTATCTTACGAAGATTCGTTCTTGATGATGCGCGTCTTCTTTTCTTATCGACATCCATTCCTCCGGCATCTTCCAGAAGAGTTTGCATATCACATATATTTTTTCACTCTTGGTTCGGAAGAGTCAGAAGAAGAATGTATTCAACCCCACCTCGATGTGATCAAACCAATATATGAGGCTATGCTACAAAGTGAGGTACCAGTAATGCGAACCTACTTTTTAGAGCATCATATTGGTAATCAGTTGCATCCGTACCCGTTTGAGAGACCATACATTTTATCAATAAGACAGCGAACACTAACGGAAGCAGAAGAAGAGCAGTGACGAGTCGGGACGTTCGTCTTGAGCGAGAGGGGGCGTGATGTGCGCAAATTCGCACACGAAAAAAATCTAGATGAGGACCATGATTGTATACAGTATCGGAATTGGGAAGATATTTTTACAGTTTTTGAATTTGCAAGATATTTTTAATTTGGGTGAGTGTGGCAAATTCGTCGGTTGATTTTTTTCATTTTAGGACACGCTGTCATAGTAGATGTCAGTACAGTTCCAGGTTGTGGGTGATACTACAAGTAGCTCTGAAAGGTCTATATAATGGCCACATCAATTCCCACCCCTGGCCGATGGGTGGCTGGCATGGGTATGGCACCTAGATATTTACCTTGAGGAAATATCTTCTAATAGTCTCTCTGGTTCACACGATTACCGTGAATACATTTTATGGTTATTAGTATGTTTGTTTGAGACTTTTGGGGTAGCCAAAAGTCTATATAAGCCGAGTAAACTGCTTCCTTTAGTGGAGGTGAAGCAAGTTGGCAGACAACTTCAAGCCAAGTCCCGAGTAGTAGGAAGTTGAAGTCAACTTCAGACCAAAAAATTTTTCTTACGCTAGTCGCAGAGCGTCGGTGGTAGACCCTGCCCCTTTTATACTTGCTTGTAGCTTTCTCAACTCTCTTCTATATACACTCCCTTTTGTTCGTTCAACAATACCACGGTAGCACTTTTGTCGCTCGCAACACCTCCTTCTCAGGGTAATTGGTTCTGAAGATCTCTTCCCCGCCGATTTACCCCTATCACAAGAATCAGAACGTCGAACATAAGCCCCAATGGGCTGTCAACGCCACGATTTTTTCCGTGGTTTTTTCTCTTGAAAAAATCTCTGCAATGCACAGATCATAGTCACAATGCAGTACATTGCGATTTACCACTCCTGATAACATATGCCCCCTTCCAGGTGGATAAAGTGCAACACCCAGTTGCGTGTTAAACTGATTAGTCCCTCAGTCGCTAATCATATTGATGAAACGATCTACGAGAAAGGCTCCAACTATCTCCAACCGCTTGCAACTGGGCATCGTCACAAAGGCCAGCACCGACACCATCGTCTACAGTGTCCGTAGGGTTGTCGAAAGTGTGGGACTAGCTCTGACTACGCTATGCTCACAGTAGACCTCAAAAGCGCTTTTAACCTGTGCAGCAGAACCGCTTTTCTGGACGCCGTCAAACGCCTATTCCCCAATTGCTGCCATGGGTCTCGTACTGTTACGCAAACGAGCCAGCGTACTTGCGGTCCGGCCCGCACATCATTCGCAGCAATGAGAGGTACACAGCAAGGGGACAACCTCGGTGGACATCTATTTGACCTTGTCCTGCACCCCGTCGTACTTAAGATCTAGGAGCTACTACGATCAGGTAACCAGGAAGAAACACCGTGGGTAACTTGCTGCTCCATCTATGGTACCATGATGATGGGTACATCATCTCGCGCCACGACCAAATCGTCCGCGCCGTCGAAATACTCTCACCCATCGACGCCACCAGCAGGGGACCGCACCTATACCTGCCCAAATGCAGGGTCTGGTGGCCTACAGCGCCGCCGGCGTCCGTTCAATGCTTTACCCGAAGGAGCTGAAGCAAGAATATAGCGAGGGTACACGTGTCCTTAACTCCCCCGTCGGTTCCTCGGACTGGACGAACAAATCCTTCACCACTCACGTCCAGTCCCTCGAACCGTTCCTCGAAGCTGTCATAGACATTAACAATACGCAAGTGGCTTTTCAGCTTTTGCGCAATTGCTTTGGGGTATGCAAGATAGGATACCTCCTTCATGTGGTGCCACCCTCTTGCACGGCGGAGGGCGCCGCTATGTTTGACGCCATGATACAGCGATGTCTCCGGACACTCGCCGGAGGAGTACTGGACTCGGATATATTCCGAGAACTCCAACTACCGGTGAAACCCCAGGACCCTAAGAAACCCACCCTCGATTTAGGGTTCACATCGGCGAAAAGCATCGCGGGGCCGCTTTCCTGGCCTCCAGCGCAGCTGCCAACAGGCTGGCCACCGGTATCTTGCCGGCGGCGTCACGGATCTCACGATGTACAATGATGCCGTCTGCGCCCACCGATTATGGTCGACCTTCTGCCTGCCCTCACGACTCCTACCCTTTCGTGTATTTTGCTCAAGCAAAACCCCTTCGCAAAAGACACTAACAGAAGCAGTCCATGCGGCAGTTCAAGAAGAGATCCCTCTCGGCGACCAACGAAGGCAAGCTTTCCGGGCTTTTATGGGCTTTCCCGGCGCAAAGGAATGGGTCTATTGTCCTCCGTGCCCCGGCCTCAAGACCAACACTGACGCCCGTGAGTTCTCAGTGTGGCTCTAGTACTACCTCGAAGTCCCTCTCTTCGCCAAGACACGCCGTGCCCACGCTCAAACTGCTCTGAGGTCCTCGACTGCCACGGGGATCACCTCATGCACTCCCTGCATGGTGGGCACCGAACCCGACGACACGACCGTCAAGTCGTCCTCCTCGCCCAAGACCTGGAGAAGGCAGCCCGTCATCCGGCTATCGAGCGGCGACAGGGGCTTCACGCACAAGGTCGGATATCGAGGCAATGGGTAGCAACGGAGGAAAGGACTTTTTTGACGTCACGATCGTCAATCTCTTGCGCCCTCCAATAGGAGAGCGCGTACTTTCAACCCACTCACCTCCTTCAACGCAGCCATCTCGCCAAACGTAGAAGGTATGAACACTGCTCGCGACTGCTACTAGAGGGAGGCTTGTGCTTATCCCAATATACACCCTCGGAGGCTGGCACCCAGATGCGTACGCGGTGCTAACCGATGTCGCGCGGAACGTGGCCGTTCGAGCGATGGAGACCTATGGGATGATTAGAGCGGTGCTTACCCAAAGGCACGCTGCTGCGGCCGTCATGTCCAACGCGGCATGCCTGTTCGCCGGCATTGAGCCGGCCCTGTAAGTAAGGTCAAGTACTGTAGTGTTACCCGTCAGCGACGACTTATCCCGCATAACATATTAGCCTCGTCGATATAACCGACCACATCTTCCATGCATTAAAATAACCCAAAAATTCCCCCCTTTTGGACACGCCAGTGCTTCCAACTATACACGAAAGACTTCCGTCCGAAGTCCCGCTAAAGTGCGGTACTGTTGAAAGTTGACCTACGAGAAATCAACTTTCACCTAAGTGTTGACAATTAAGGCAACATTTCAAAACACGCTTTTTAGTTGTGTTGTAACCGAAATTGCGTGTTCATATGATTTCAACAGGTGGTCACTCCACTGAGTCACCACTTTGTCGTGGATGCTTCGATTACTGTGCGACCTAGCACTGTGTGTAAATGGGGGGTTAATTTACTGTGGTAGATATGTGGGTTGGTATCCAGTAAATTTGTACGGAGCATAGATATCGTATCATTGAACTAGCACTTACCTGTTTTGATTCATGCAGAGAGAAGTGCTCCTCCCCAGACAGGTGATACAGTACCGTTTAGACCGTTCCTTGGGTCGTATCACATGAATAATATTGTTGGAACTATGTTTAGTCATTTGTAGCCCTTCGCAGTGCTACAGCCTCTACTTGTTGCAAGTACTTAAGTATTCTTATTTGTTTGGTTTGGTGCGAAGATAGAAAAAAGAGACACCAAGACACAACCAGACACTGGTTGTAAAGACACGCCCACAGAAACCTTGAGTCTATTTTTTTCTCTCAGAAACACAGCCATACATAGGCTGTAAAGGCATGCTCACCGACATCGTGAGCCCATTCCTTCTTTTTTGGGCTAAGAATTGCGCTTGAGGTCGAAGTTCTCTTGGGATATTCGCAACGATCCGTGGACAGACGGAAAAAGGGATCAAGAGCCGTACCGTGATGCTGTCTATCTGTGGAAGCATTTCACGACAAGGTACCGAATCAAATGGCAACAAAATACCTCCAGACTCCAAGGAATCATGTTACAATTCAGCTTTATGGAAGTGCTTCAGATTTGTGTAAGAAGAACTCGAGTGAGGAGATCCAGTCTGATGCCGGAGTAGAAGCTGCTATTCGTACTGTGTACAAGCATGATCCGCTTGCTGTGGTAAATGATCTTTGCAGTATTTTTTGAAAGTGTTGAACACGAAAAGGGGAACGAATGAGACATTTAAAAACTTCGAGTCTCGATTTAAAGCTCAAGTTTCGAAATTAAACTCTTTGTAGACTGAAGCAAGGCTTCTGACTGCTTGAACACCTATATGCTGCTGGCAAACTCAAATGTAGATGGAAATCAGCGTGTTTCTGTCTCATCTGCAGCTGCACCCAGAAATGATGAATATGGTCAAAATGTCGCCACTGATGCCTCTTTGAAGAAGATTTCTTACAATTCGGTTGCTGGTGTGATACGCCAGTGCGATCGACAAAAAGGGCAGGGTAATAATGAGGCGTCATTTGAACCTGTGCATGTCAATTCTGTCAAACTAAATCCTTTGGTAAAATCGACGCCAGTTTGGCAAAGGCAAACGACGTCTTTTGCCAGAAGATTTTGACGCCCAAAGCTAAATCGAGGTGCAAAGCTTGCGTTGAGCTAGGTAATTGGGAGCAGGACCATGATGAGAATGTAAATCCACCTCCTAAAGGCCTCAGCAAAATGAAATGTCTGGCTCATTGATTGGCAAACCTCAGCAACAAGCGAAGAAGGTGAAATTTCACAGTCCCGCCTGCCAACAGATGAACTAAATTTGTCGTCGTTTCCAGGGCCACTAGTTAATGAGGTCACCGTATAGCAGCATTGGCGAACATGAACTTGAATTCTGGCTCCAATTATTCTACCGTTATGGAATGGATTACTCGACCCGTTACTGAATCTAATTGCAGACAGACCTTTCTGGCAGTATTGGAGTGGCACACACTCAAGCGAAACTCGCAGAATCCTTGGCTCAGTTGTCTTCACCGCCATTTCTAACTGTAATACGCCTGCGGAAATACGTCACTTACTGATCGAAGGGTTTTCATACTTGGTAATAGTCCGTAATTTCAACGCGAAAATGCAAACGTTGAGCACATCGATGTGCATTCGTTTTACCTGACCCTGAAGCCGGAATCATTTCGCCCATTGACAATGACTTGAACAGCTACAAACCTCACAGCATTTCCACAATGACTACTAGACGCATCATCCATATGTTCAGCAAGCAGACTCCTTACAACCTTTGTCTCACAAATAAAACTTTGTTATATCCCTGTTGGCCGTAAATAGTCCAGAATGGGCAATACGAATCAACGTCGAATATACCGTAAGCGCCCACGTTGGGCTGTCATGCACTATGATTTTTTTCCGTGGTTTTTCTCTTGAACAAATCTCTGTAAGCACATATCATAGTCACAATGCAGTATATTGCGACTAACCACTCCTGATAAGCAGATGGCCCCCTTCCAATTACGAGGCTGCATACGCAGCATCTGTAATTGATTCTTTTGGACTTATCTCCGACCTGCTTACCCTTTCCCAGGACCGCCACTTGGAAGAATCCCTCGGTCTGCCATCTCGCTCTATCCTCCCGCCACCCGCAGCTGGCTTCGTCGCTTACAGCTACGGCTCTTTCGAGCGTTGTTCATCGCCGGTCCCTGCACGACCGAGCACGGCTCCTCTCCGTGCGCACATCCTCCGCAACGTTCTTGCCGCCTACTGCAAGGAAGTTGGGATCGTCGCCCTCGTCGAACATCCGCTCCTCCACCAGGTTCCCGACTCATCTGGGCATTCGGAGTCCCCCGTGCTACGAATGGATATCTACATACCCGCTGCATACGGGCTTCACAGTACCATATAGCCGTCGACGTTACTGTTGCCCACCCCTCCGCACGCCGCCACATTTCGCCAAGTACGGTTACTGCCGGCGCCGCCGCGACACTCGCAGAGCGCGAGAAACATCGTCATTACGGCACTTACTGCAACCGAAACGATATCCTTCTCCCCCGTCGGGATGATATCTATGGCGCCTTGGGCGACGACGGTAAGGCTTTTTTCCGCCGCCTTGCTTCCTTCGCTGCTTCTCGTCGCGGTTCCTCCCCTCAACAGGAGCTCCGCGACTTCGTTACCCGTTTGCATTTAGTCTCAAATAATGCAGGCGCGACAAGTTTCTACCCGCCGCCCGCATCCGTAGTTAATTTATAAATACCCTCCGCACGCTCTGTGCGACATTGTATGACAAATAAAGATCTACCACCACCAGGTTCCCGACTCATCTGGGCATTCGGAGTCCCCCGTGCTACGAATGGATATTTACATACCGCTGCATACGGGCTTCACAGTACCGATATAGCCGTCGACGTTACTGTTGCCCACCCCTCCGCACGCCGCCACATTTCGCCAAGTACGGTTACTGCCCGGCGCCGCCGCGACACTCGCAGAGCGCGAGAAACATCGTCATTACGGCACTTACTGCAACCGAAACGATATCCTCCTCTCCCCGTCGGGATTGATATCTATGCGCCTTGGGCGACGACGGTAAGGCTTTTTCCGCCGCCTTGCTTCCTTCGCTGCTTCCCGTCGCGGTTCCTCCCCTCAACAGGAGCTCCGCGACTTCGTTACCCGTTTTGCATTTAGTCTCCAATAATGCAGGCGCGACAAGTTTCTACCCGCCGCCCGCATCCGTAGTTAATTTATGAATACCCTCCGCACGCCTCTGTGCGACATTGTACGACAAATAAAGATCTACCACCACTTCCAGATGGCGAAAGTGCGATACCCAGTTGCCTCCTAACTGATCAGTCCGTCAGTCGCTGCAAACTCCAAAAAAGTAACCACTAAATATGATCTTCCTCGACGATTTTGTAAACCACAGTGATTCAAACTATACACAAAAAAATCCATCTGAATCCCCGCTAAAGTGCGGTACCCATCTCAGAGTCGCCTTGCAACCGAATTCGTTACTCTTTCCGCATCTGTGGGCAACCGCAATCACAGAAAGCACGCACAGCAGAAATTAACTCGGCGTGTGTTATCTCTTTCGGAGTAAAGCACGATTCGAGGTCGAATAGGCTCGGGGAAACCGTAGAAAAGCAGGACAAGAAGGGTAAACGGAATATAAGAGACGGAGAAGAAAATAGAAAGGGGAGGAAGAGTCGAAACGATAGGGACACCCCCCTGTCTGTTGTTAGTTTTTTGCCGGCATGAAACGACTGTGAAAGTGGTTTTTAAGCGCCCCTCTGTGTCGCAGGCTGATGCATAAATTAATTCTTAGAACCATCAACGACTGGTCTTCCAAGGAGACAACAAGCTTCGAAGCACCCCCATAAAATTGATAGTTGAGGTCGTTCCAGTACACTTTATTGCTCTTCATGTGGGATGTGATCTTTTTCAGAGATAGTTTCCGAATTGAGCCCTGTAAATTCATTTGAAATGAAACTGATCCCTGGTTTAAAAAGAAACGACAATGAGAAACTTGTGCTCACCTTTTTCAGTGATTAAATTACACATTCAATCACACCTGCCTTACTCGTTGGAACTAATCAATATGTAACATTGAAAAGACATTGAAAGTTGCTGACTCCTCATTCTGTATGAACAAGATGAAGTCAAATTTCATCTGGATCCTGCAATGGAAACCATAGAAACTATTTGAAAAAAAACTGTTTCGGCGATTTAGAACTATCTTGATCGCATTATGGGGATCTATTTCCACACCACTGGAGCTTTTCCCTGAAAATCGTGAACACTGGATATGATACATGAGAACCTCCCTATTATGCCCGCTGTAATAAAAAGTTACTTGCGGAGCTCAAGTCTGGAATAGTTGCTGCTTGTTGAGACAATCAGGAAAAGACAAAAAATAATTAGAGAACCAGCTGGCACACAAGAGGTAGCCTCTGGCCGAGCGAGAACACATTGGGCTCTTGCTCAGACGTTAATGAAGATTTCACGTTTCAAAAAATGTGTTCCGAATGGGGGAAACGTTTGGGTTCTTTAATGTTTGAAAGATGTGGTCAGTTGGAGCCCGGAATATCTTAGAGTGTTACTGGTAATGTAAAGTCTTATTTGCCAGAAAAGTTACCTGACATCTTGTATGAATCAAGTACTTTGAGCGTACTGTTGTTATGAATACGGTTCTTTCTTAGGAGAACGGTCCTCTCCGCAAACGCCTGTCTTTTTAGTCCCCGTGAATTTTCAAAAACAACTCTTTACACTAATTTTTTACGAACAAAATCATGAAACAAAAATTTCCCTTATGAATCCAAATTCATTGTACAACTCCATTTCCATTTGTATCTTAGGAGTTTGGTCCTTTCTTTTCAAAAAATAAATCCACCGACTCTAGACCTGCACCACCCTACAAAACCCAGTTCCGATACTTTATCAAGCAGTTTTTTTTGCCATGCCCTGATTACATGTAAATTCAAAGCTGATGGACTGCCTACATTTTTATTTCGTCCAAGGCCTGAAGATTTCCGAAGGCATTACCCTATTTAAAGTTAGAAATCTACGTCGTTGAGACAAACCCCCCTACATCAACTACCCTATCCGCTCAAGCCTTTTTTGCCCTCAACATGACCAACCTCCGCCCTTCCCTCACCATCACCAAGTTCATACCGAGGCAGTCGTCCACTCAACGCTCTGACTCTGATGGCCAACGATTTAACCGATTAATGATTATTGTAAGAGATTAGACTGGGACGCGTTCGGGAGTTGGTCCACCGGCAATGCTTTCTGTAGACAGAAGAGGTAGAGGAGGATGTCGAGAAAGAAGAGGCCGAAGACGTGGATGAAGAGGAGGACGAAGGAGAGGACTCGGTGCGACCCGTGGGATGGGAGAGCTGCTGTGGAGTACGACGGGTGATTGAGGGATTAATTATTATCTCAGACTCTTCTGACAAGGATGAAGAGGCGGATGAAGAGGCGGATGAGGTGGATAAGGGGTAGGGAGACATGGAAAGTACTGGAATGTGGGAAGGTTGCCAAAACAATTTTGATCTGGTGGTCCCGGCGCTGGAATCGGATGGGAGCATCCTTAGTGATTTATATACGTATCAAGAGAAATTAGATAATTGTAAGTTGTTCGCGGATATTTGTGGGAACTGCTTGGGTGAATGGATATTTTCTGGGAATTGTTTGGCTCTGATCTCGAGAACTAAGATTGAAAGGAAGAAATGTAGATATTAATCCTGATAGTTTCTGCTGATATCGTTCTCGTTCACACAATTCCATCTGATGCATTTTATGATACTGAGTATTTGTTTGAGACTTTAGGGTTGGACCAAAATTCTATATAAGTTGATTGAACTGTTTCCCCTTGTGGAGGTCAAGCAAGTTGGCAGACAAATTCAAGTCAAGGCCCGAGTAGTAGGAAGTTGAGAAGAAACTTCAGACCCAAGAAACATTTTTCTTACTTTGGTCACAGAGCGTCAGTGGTAGACCCTGTACCTTCTATACTTGCTTGTAGCCCTCTCAACTTTTGTACTAAACCAATCCTTTTTGTTCGTCCAACTATACCACGGTAGCACTTCTGTCCCTTCCAACACCTCCTTTTTGGGGTAATCGGTACTGAGTATCTCCTCTCCCGACGATTTACCCCTATCTTTTGATACTCTAGTGGAGGATGTTGCACCCGAGGATATCGAGTTGCGAGGTGTTAGGGATCACCTAAGTGTTATTTTTTATGTAAACGTGGATCCCAACGCTGCCCTTTTACCGTTCATATGGGGCAAGACTGAAGATATTGAGGAGTTACTGTATACATATGTTAATATTTTGATGCTTGAGAAGAACGATGAAGAGAAGGCCGCAAGTATCTTCATGTATCTTTAAGGTGACGCAAAATACAAATAAAAGAACAATTTTATCGAGGATTGTTTCTTAATGGGAATGGGCGGGACTTCGGTGAGGTATGTGAGTGGCTTGTGAAAGAATATGCTAGGGAGTAGAACTACATGAGATAATTCGTACCGTCATAGAGGCAGGCTCAACGTCGACGATTTTTTAATCTCATTGGTATACTTGCGTGATCTCTACGAAAAGGCTGGGTTCAACGCCCAAGCCAAGTACTGAATGCTACATAAAGCGGCGATGTCGGATACGTGGTTCTCGGATTTGATCTTCATCAAGGTCCATCACACTTCAATGGACTGGAATATATACCATAGTAGAATTTGTCAAAGACTCGGATACACTTCAGTCGCTGAGTGAGGTACCGAGGGAAACCCGTACATCTATGTCTTTCGTACATCCTGGAAAAAACTATGAAAGGACTGCTGCTACCACACAGGCATTAGATTCTATCAGGGTCGATGTAAAAAACTTGAGAGAAAGACTAGTAACCCAATTAGATAATCGACTTGACATGATAGCCTCGCAGTTGGAGAGCCTTTTCATTACCGTCAAGAAGAACCAGTCGGGGACCTCTAAGGCCGCAGAATTCTACTTACACTGTCACAAGCCTGGACATTTTGCAGATATTTGTACTGATAATCCACAAAGAAACACTCTTTGCCCAAAGTTTGGTCGCTTTGGGCATCAAGAAAGTAACTGCTGGTCTGAAGACATCAAAAGAGCAAATTTATCGGACTAGAGAAGCGAATCAGGACCAGAGGTGAGCATTTTACAAAACAGTAGTGATAACGGTTGACTGATGCAGGTAACGTATATATCACTGAAGAAATCAGTCAGGTCAATATGGAAAAAAGAGATGGAGAAGGGAACATTTTATCGAAAAAACAAGAATATCGAATGATTTAACATATTACAGCAACTGTACCTCCTCGAATGAAGGAGTCTGAAAAATTAGTTCCAGGAGTGAAAACAAATCTGGCCATGAAAATGAAAAGAATAATAAATTAAAGAGTATCCTGAAGGATGTACTAGAGTTTGCGAAGAAGTACAGTTTGGTAGCTGAGCTAGCATTGACACCAACTGGAATAAAGTTAGGTCAACTTTTGAAGGGCCACTCAGAGGATGCGAGTAAAAAACACAAAAAATATGGTTTATTGAATCCGCCAAGGATAAGAAATTGTTTCTTCAATCGGCCTCGACAGAACCAAGACGTCTTTAGCTGATAGCAGTCAAGTTATTGGCAATGAAAACACAAACTCTCTTCGATTTGGGTGTAGTTCCAAATCCGATTTCGGAACGTTTGCTCACATATATGGGTCTCTAAATTATTCCAACTACGCGAAGAATAACTTCGGTGGATGGAACCGTATCATAATTCATGAGCACTGTTGACAAGGTTTCCGTGTTCTTTGGGGACTGTAAAGTTGGTGTCAACTTTCTTGTCATGCTTGATCTATCTTTCGATGAAATCATTGATTGTACTACCATGAAAAAACTAGGGATATGCATTGACTTTGAGAACCAAAGTGTTCCAGGTCATATTGACGGCAGAACTGTGAAGGTGCCGCTGGACCTCGATAAAACAATACATACGGAATATTAAAGAGAGTTAAACAGTAAATATTTCACGTTTATCTATGACAGCGAAGATTCCAAACCAAATAACACTTTCGGATTTGTAAAATAGTACGCTCAAGGAATACTAAACATGACATGGGATGATTATGATTCCTGTTGGAAACAGATGATGAATGGAAATCTCGGGCAAATTTGAGACCCGAGAATATCGAATCAAAGGACAACATTCAGAGTATGAACGAAGATTAACTTTGCAACCTGAGTAAGAATATGTCTAAGTACATACCTGAAGTTGTATGCACGCCGAATGAGGTCCTTCAAACTAGGGAACAAAAGAATCAAGAACAAGAATTGCGCAAGGTCGCAGAAATTCAAGAAATAGTGTAGCACCTCCCTGCCCCCCATCAAAGAAAATATCCGACATATTAACATTTTTCGAAGTAATTGGATAGAGCGCTCCAGATCTACGACAAGCTCGTGTACTTTTCACTCATTTATCCGAAAATACCGAAACTCAACCAATTTACCAAAGGCCTAGACGTCAACTGCCGAAAGATAACCAATTTATCTCAGAAAATGTTAGAAGTATGCTGGGGAATGAAATTTTTGGCCAGTTTCATCCTTCTGGTCATTTATTGTTGTAATTGCACCCAAAAAGGATGTAAAACTTTGCTTTGGGCCGAATTCTTACAATTAGACCAAAAAATGATACCAGATCGATTTCCGATTCCATGTATGGAGGAAGTCCTGGAGAAATTGAAGAACCGGAGATAATTCACAATAATTGACCTCTACACTGGTTATTGGCAGATATTGTTGGATAAGAATGTAAGGAAAACGATATTTACCAGCAAAGTTGGTACCTTCAAATTCGAAGTGATTCCTTTTGGCCTCATGAAAGCACCAGCTACTTTCCAAAGAATGATGGACGAGGTTTTGAAGGGACTTTCATTTCCAAGAGTTTACATCAATGATATGGTCATATTCTCAAAAAAAACTTTAATGCTGCCATTCAAAGTCTATGGTGGTGGTAAATCTTAATGTGGTGTACAATGTTGGACAGAAGCGTGCGGAGTGTATTCATAATTAACAACGGATGCAGGCGACGGGTAGAATCCTGCTGCGCCTATATTACTTGGAGACTAAACGCAAAACGGGTAACGAAGTCACGGAGCTCCTCTTGAGGGGGGGAACTGCGACAGGAAAAAGCGAAGGAAGCAAGGTGGCGTAAAAAAAATTTTGCCGTCGTCGCCCAAGGCCTTATGGATATCAATCCCGACGGGGGAGAGAAGGATACCGTTTTGGGTGTAATAAGTGCCGTAATGACGATGTTTCTCACGCTCTGCGAGTGTTGCGTCAGCGCCTGCGGTAACCATACTTGGCGAATTGTGGGGCGTGCGGAGGGTTGGACAACAGTAACGCCGACGGAGATATCCGTACTGTGAAGCCCGTATGCAGCGGATATGTAAACGTCCATTCGTAGCGAGGGATAATCCGAATGCCGAGACGAATTGGAAACTTGGTAGAGGAGCGGATGCTTGGCGAGGGAGACGATCCCAACTTCCTTACAGAAGTGGGCAAGAACGTGGCAGAGGACGTGATGACGACGATTCATTCTGTCTTCGTATTGCAGGTCAACGCGTGTTGACCGCTTGGATCTAAGACGGATGCGATGTCGGCCGAGCGCCGGGAGCAGACCGGTCAGCGAGTAGATCCAGGGAATAGTGCGATGCCGAGACGGAGAGCCAGAGCGACTTTCCACGTAGAAGAGGACATGTACGTACCGCGGTGGGGGTGAGGAAGCGAAGAAAAACAGATTAGGCGGAGGACGTGCGCACGGAGAGGAGCCGCTCGGTTATGTGCTGGTGCGGACAAGAGCAACCTATCGGACTTCGATAGCATGAGGTTCAGTTGTGATCGCAGACTGGAGCCTTTCGCCGGGACCGGCGATGAACAACGCTCGAAAAAGATCCGTAGCTGTAAGCGACGAAGACAGCTGCGGGTGATGGGAGGATAAGAGAGAGATGGCGGACCGAGGGATCTCTTCAGCTGGCGTCGTGCGAAAGAGTAAGCAGGTCGGAGATAAGTCCGAAAGAGTCAATTATAGATGCTGTCTAAGCAGACTTGGTAATGTCTGAAGTTTGCAGAAGACCTATACCATTCATTGAGAAAGGGAGAGAGATCTGAAGCCAGGCCCAATCCGGGCAGGGTAATTGGAGTTGGGGGAAAGCTTGTCCCTGCTTCTGATCGAAGCTGGCGGCGAGTACCGCAGATGAAGTGGAAGGAAGCGTACATAGCAAGTGCATGACCTTATAGGCGTTCGCACAGAAGCGCTGTAAGTGGAAAGGCAATTGAGCATCATCCACGTCTCGAAGGGATTGGAAGATGCGGTCAACTGCGTTTTGGCGGCCTGCAAAAATTGGGGGGAAAAGGCCGACCCAATCAGAAATCCCAGCACGATGAAACAAGGGGGGGTTGATAAGGGGCAGGGAAGTGGCAAAGCAGGATGGGAAGGGGAGAAGCCGTAAACTTGGGTCGGTGCAGGGTTGAGCTGGTATGAGCTGGCATTCAAAGTACATGGCGACTTACGTCTTCCCTCACTGCACTTCAGCTACGAAATGCGATTGGGCTAAAGCCAATAATCTTCCCCCCGTTCCATTAACAGATGAGCGCGCACAGTCAAAAACGGAGATCTATGGAAAGGTTCGTGTGAATCTGATGCACAGGCATGCTGCAGAATTCGTCATGTCCAGTGCGGTCGGTGTAATAAATGGCTCAGATTTGGCCTTTTTTGGAGAGTCGTTCGTTAATTACTGTTTCAGAGTGCCCTTTTCAGACAATTGTAGTTATTTTCGGGAGGGGGGATGCAAAGGGACGCTGCAGCAGCCGTCATGTCCAATGCGGCCTGCTTGATGGTTTGCCTGAAGGTAGCCTTTTAGGGAGCGTAGTTCCTTCCCCATTACTGCGTCTGCATACTTTTTTGGGTCGCTTGTGGTTGTCTGGAAAACCATGGGATAGATCGGATATATCTTCCAAAAGTAAACCACCCAAACCTCCCTCCAGATGAGGGACAGAATGACTATTGTACTTCTAGATACAAGAAGTATCACAAAGAAGACTACATGTCTAGGGGTTCAGGATGGGTATCGCCGTCAGCAGCAAAACGGAAAATTTCTAGTTTCACCTTTACGGATGGATGCATTACTTTACCGTTAGAAGTGGCAGACGACGATGTAAACTACCCCTTCATCCCCCTTAGTACTTAAAGCTGCAATGGGCATCACCCAACTAGTACCACTGTGCAAGTTAAGAGGCGCAGTGGTGAACTGGTGAAGTAGAACCTATCCAATTGTTAAACTCCAGTGGCCCTCCTAGCCACACTTCGAAAACGTGTATGAACCTCGTGGTAGGAAAGCCCAGCCAGCTTGAAGCGGGTCAATGAGAGAAAGGCAGTTAGATTTTATACAATTCGCAACGGAACGGCATATATCTGCTCCGCTATACTAGCATAGTCAAAATTTTGCTGCATGCCGCCGGCCCTAATGTGCCGTCTTCCCTTTTTGTCATCCGCAATATGCCAGGTTTCCTTGGCAGCGCCATTTCCATAGGCAAAGCGCGACTGTTTCACGCCGGGACTGTACCAGGGTCAGCCGAGTTGAGCACAGAGAGGAAGACACAATCCGTGCGGCTGATGCAGACGGTGGAGTGAACAAGGCCTCTTTGATTGGTAAGCAAAGGCAGGGCAGGAAGTTCTGGATTATTTGATGAGGTGATAATGTTTTCACTCCACTCTCATCTTCACTCAGTTTAAGTACACAATGTAGTCCGATAAACCTACCTAAACGCAGACTACTGTTTAGTTTGGTGAGTTTGCCACGGAATGGTAGGAGACATTCTCAGCCATAAAAAATACCCCTACAGTATCACGCATCACAAAGTATCTTCGAATCCACAAGTTTCGACCCAGTGGACCCGTCCGCCTGTTACTCTCAGCATCGCATATGCGGCAAAGGGAACTGCGGTCCCATACATGATATGAATTCAACACAGCAGTCAACAACTTACGCAATATTATTAGAATCTCGGGAATAAAGTGTCCTCAGCTCATATCACGTCATCCAATTCAAATGGCTGACGAAATGTCGCACACAAACTGCACGTCATCTGAGACGTGTATCAACGGGCCTTGGGAAATATGGTGGACTCGCCGGCCCTGAGGCCATTTCTGATATTTCAGACGTCCCTAAGCCCTTTAAAACGCAATGAATTCCGGAAGACGCCTTGCAATGCATTAAATGTCTCGGTGGCCCTAGGGTCGTGTTGAGTCACGAAGGGCTGCCCCGCTTTGGGAGTGACACGAAGAAGGGTTGACAGCACGTCTTGCGCTCCGAGGGCCGGAGAATTGGTCAGGTCTGCGATGCTGACACGGAAATTAGGGTGTTGACCTGGCCCCCCTCGCTGAAGCGAATGCGTAAATCTCCTTCACGAAGAGCAGCTCATGCTCCTGCCGCAGTTTGCAGCCCGAAGTCAGGGATGGACGCGTAGGATATCCCGAATAGAGATACCAGGAAGAATGCTTTGATGATGTTGCGGCGTTCCATGGTAACAAAGTAGTAAGAAGGGGAGGAGAATGAGTTGAGAACAAAGGCAGACTTGCACTTCGGACAAGCGGAGCAATGAAAGGTTCGTTGCTGGGGAGTTCTGATGGGGCAACTTGAGAATAACACGGGTTAATGTACGGCGGTGCAAGTCGAGAACCATGCATTCTTATACTGTGCCCAATCGAACAATCCTGAAGTCTTTTACCTACGGCGTGACGAAAGATAACAGAGCAGTACAGACAGAGATGATCAAAAAAAGGTTTCTCGTATTTATCATCGCATGAAGATAGCAGTTCCCTGATGTTTCAGCGAAGGTCCTCAGCGAACTCAAAAGCGCTATGTTTTCGTGTTTGGTTTGTCGAAAAGCGTTGAACAGTGTTGAAAAGGGGAAAAGTTTGGGTTATTTTAGTGCATGGAAGATGTGGTCGGTTATATCCACGCCAATAATGCTTCATGTGTTGAAAAGTGTTGAATAGTGTTGAGCAGCATTTAGAAGTGTTGAACAAACGAAACGAATAAACAGACCTACGTTTTGATAAAGTACCCTGATATAATGAAAATTGTAGATATTCCTTGGCATGCTGCGCTGGCTGAGTTGGCATGCTGCGCTGGCTGAGCTGTCACTGTACTTACAATTATATTTTTAATTATTTTTAGAGGGTTGCTTTGCACTGTACTGTGGCGGTGCAGATTTGGCACAAAGGTACTGTATATGTGCTACAGAATGTGAGGGTTGAAAACTCTATATAAGGGGCTGTTTGCATGAAATGGTAGGACTACTTGGAAGCCAACATACCCGAGCGGGGCGCACAACAAGTTAAGTTAAACAAAAAGCATAAAGGAAGCTGGCAGACAACTTTAAGCCAAGTCCCGAGTAGTAGGAAGTTGAGAGTCAACTTCAGACCCAAGAAAACCTTTTCTTACGCTGGTCGCAGAGCGTCGGTGGTAGACCGTGCCCCTTTTATACTTGCTTGTAGCTTTCTCAACTCTCTTCTATATACACTCCCTTTTGTTCGTTCAACAATACCACGGTAGCACTTTTGTCGCTTGCAACACCTCCTTCCCAGGGTAATTGGTTCTGAGGATCTCTTCACCCGCCGATTTACCCCTATCAGACCCCTTGCCAAGGGGGGGTGGAATTTGGGGTGTTTTTAAGGGGGGAAGGTTTGGGTGTTTTACTCTTGGAAGGTATATCCGATCTATCCCATGGTTTTCCAGACAACCACAATCGACTCAAAAAGGGTATACCGACACCGTAATGGGGAAGGAGCTACGCTCTCTAAAATGCTACCTTCAGGCCAGCCATCAAGCAGGCCGCATTGGACATGACGGCTGCTGCAACGTGCCTTTGCATCAAAACCCCCGAACCTTTCCGTACGTCTCCAGTGCCCTCACAGCCAAGTGTTTTAATGCATGAAAAATATGGTCTGCTGTTCCCTTAGGGATGTCGTTATGGTAAAGGCTTACAATGTCAAAGGGTTGTCGGGAAGTTGTCAAAACGCTAGAAAACTGACGGGAGGCCGGCCAACCGGCACGTGCATTGGATATTACTGCTGCTGCGGCATGACGCTGTGTTAAGATTTCTTTGACCTTTGCGTAGGTCTCCTTGCCCTCGTAGCGACGTTGCGTGCGACGTCGGTTAGCAACGCGTGGGCGTCCGGGTGCCATCCCCAGGGTAGAGATAGGGACGGGCACTAGCCTACTTCCGGCGGAAGACGCGATAAAGGACTCGTATCTTCTGTGTTTCGCCGTTCTTGCCGCGTTAAGCGAGGTGAGTGGGTTGAATGTCCTCACTCTCCTGTTCGAGGGCGCTAGGGGTTGACGAAGGTGACATCGAAGAAGTCTGTTCTGCCAGTTCGTCCCATTGCGCGAATATCGGGTCTTGTGCGGTGGACCCTTCTCGCGGCTCGATGACTGGATGTCGCGCGGCTTTCATGAGATCGCTTGCCAATAAACGAACCTGACAGTCGTGTCTTCGCGTCCTTTCGCCCCCGTGTAAGCAGTGCAACAGATGGTCGCCGAAACAGTCGAGAGTTTCGGGGCAGTTCCGCTTGGGGCATGGTGTTTCCGGAGGGAAGAGCGGGACTTGGCAATAGTATTGGAACCATATTGAGAATTCTCTTGGTTCAATGCTAGTCTTAAGGCCCGGAGATGGGGTGCAGTACACCCAATCTTTCGCGCCGGGGAGCCCCATGGAGGCACGGAAGGCCTGCCGTCTATTGTCGCCCACATCGATCTCCTCTTGCACCCGCTCGTGGATGGCGTCCGATAGTGTCTTCTGTGATGGTGTTTTGTTTGAGCAGAGGGCACTAAAGGGGATAATCCTGGACTGGGAGCAAGAGAGGGACCAAATCTGGTGCGCCTCGACGATGTCTCGGTACGTTGAGAGATCCGTAATTGCCGCTGGGAGGAGGGCTGCACACAGCCTGTTGGACGCTGCGCTGGAGGCGAGGAAGGCTGCAGCTGCAATTGACTTCGCCGAAGTGAGTCCAATTCCCAGTGATGGCTTCTTGGCGGTGATCGGTTTCATGGGCAACTGCAGTTCTCGAAATATGTCGGGGTCGAGGACGCCCCCAGCCAGTGTGCGCACACAGTTCTCCATCATTGCATCGAATATTGCAGCGCCTTCCGCAGTGCAAGCTGGTGGCACCACCCGTAACAGGTATCCGAGCTTACAGACCCCGAAACAGTTGCGCAGGAGCTGGAACGCGATATGCGTGTTCCCCAAGGCGATGATAGTGTCGAGGAACGGCTTCAGGGACTTCACATGGCCTGTGAAGTGCTGCTGGGTAAACCCGTTGGTGCCAACCGGAGCGTTCAGGACAACTGTGCCCTCGCTGTACTCCTGTGTGAGTTCTCTTGGATAGAGGCGTTGCACTGACTCCAGTGGTGGAGTTGGCCACCAGATTCTGCATTTCGGCACTGCTAGGTGCAGACCCCGAGCTGTGGCCTCTGGCGATGACAAGATGTCCAGTGCCTTGCGGAGCTGGTCGTGTTTTGCGATGATGTACCCATCATCATGGTACCAGAGTTGAAACAGCAGGTTGCCGAGTTGCTGCTCTTCGTCATCCCCTGATTTCAATAACCGTTGGATTTTGAGGATAACGGGGTGCAGCGCAAGATCGAAAAGGAGCCCACCGAGATTGTCCCCTTGTTGCGTTCCTTGCACGCTCCGGATTATATGGCTGCCAAACCACAAGAAAGCGGGCTCATGTGCATAGCAGTATGCCACCCACGGGAACAGGTCGGGGAACTGGTGTTTGACTGCTGCCAGGAAAGCTGTCCGACTGCACAAATTGAATGCATTTTTGAGGTCAACAGTCAGCAATGCGTATTCGGAGCTGTGCCCGAACTTCTGTACGACCCTTCGGACTCCATGGACGACGGTATCAGTGCCGGATCGGGTAGCAATGCCAACCTGCAGCGGTTGTAGGTATTTAGCTGCTCTCGCGGAGGCTCTTGTCATCAGGCAACTACCAGTCAATCTGCGCAGCGTTTCTCCTACGGCTATTGGCCTGGGTGTCAGGTCTTTCTTGGCCAAAGGGGTTAGGGGCGCTCCAGCTATCCAAGGTGCAAGAGCGGCTGGGGCCTTGCCGGCTGCTAGGGTGTTCACCATTTTAGACAAGGCTGCCAAAAATCCGGACGGGCCAGATGAAGACGGGGCTCGCAGAAGTTCGACGAGGTGGCAAGGTTTGAGACCCCCGCAGAGGAACCTGGTTTAAACCCACGAACAGCATCGAGCACCTCCTTCTCCGTGAAGTCGCGGAAGGGCGAGATATTGTCTAGTGGGGTGTGGTGCGCTGCCTCGTCGTTGGGAGCTTGTTGCGGGTGCTTCGCGAGGAGTGCCTGGACGACCTCGGGGGTGGTGGTAAGACGCCCAACGAGCCGAGCGCCTGTGCTGCCTTTCCATATGCCCCCTCCTTGGCCAGTTTAGTAGCTCTGCTGATATTTACCCGTTGCTGGTCGGAGATAGGCGGCGTAGCCGCAGCGCGTGGGGGAGACGTACTGACGGCCTGTTCCCACAAAGTCATGTATTGGCCGGAGGTCCATAGTTCTACCCGCTCTTTCATTGCTTCTGCGATCGATTGCGGGCGGCGTTCGAGAGAACAGGAGCTGGGGAGGGACATGTCCGAAAACATCACTGCCGGAAACAGGAATACTTTGGCAAATGTCTGCACTCGCTGGGGTTGTCCAGATGTGCAGGAACTGCCTCCTCCATTGTCTTGGCATACAACTCGGCGAGTAGTCCCCGGAATTTTGTTGGGATATGTGCCATGACGGGAGTGTGCGTTGTGAATATGTCTTGGATAGGTGGCAGTGGCTGTATCTCCGGTGTCGATGGTTGAGCGTCTGCCTCTGGTGGCAATGGTTGAGCGACTACCGCGGGTGCTGGTGATGAAAGAGCCGCGGGGACAGGGGCCTTTGGTGGGGGAATACAAGGTGTGGTACACCCAGTATTTGCCGGTGGGGCTGGGTCGTCTGGGACGGGGACTGGGGAGGCTGTCGTCGGCGGTAATGGGCTGCGCAGTTGTGTCTTGTGTAGTGGTAGGTACCGCCTCGGCGCCGTATGGACTGTGCATCTTGGGCACTTTGAGTAGGAGAACTCGAAGAGGCCGTTTGCCGTCGGGCCGGAAACCTTAGAGCCTATGTACTGGTTGTGACAACCACAGTACCAGTAGCCCACCTGTGCGAGATAGCTCATCAACTTGCCGTGCTGATGCGCCTTTGGTTGTCCCATCTTGGACCCGACGCTGTGTGTAGTACGAAGGTGGGCCAGTAGACTGGCGACTGTTCGTATTCCCGGCCTCAGCGATGGGCACAGCGGGCAATACCCGGGCCTTGGTGGTAGCCTTGTCGAGTTGGTGCCTGACATCGGGCTTTCTGACAGCCATTTTCCGTCATCCCCTTCGATGGGCTTGTGTTCTAGGTGGCGCAAGTGCTCCATCTGCATTGAAGATTACAGTATGTCCGAAAGTGGCCACGTGGAGGCTTAGTAACAAATTTCCGCCTCCCTGAGGTCTATTTGCCTCATCAACTTGGCGTGGGCGTTAAAAGTGGGGCTGAGGCCATTGTTCACGCCGTCCGTCGCCTGACGCAAAACACCAAGTTCCAGGACCACGTATTGATCCAAGTCGATGCCCACAATGCTTTCAATAGCATTTCTCGACAACGCATTCTTGATGCCGTTCTGGACTTTGCACCTGGCATCGCGCGATGGGTTCACTACTGGTATGGGGATACCTCTTTTCTCTCATTCGGCTAATTCTCCATACTAAGCGCCGATGGCACTCAACAGGGGGATCCGTTGGGGGCTCTGCTTTTCGCTCTCGCTCTCCATCCTCTCGTTCTCAAGTTCCAGGAACAATTCCGGCCCCCGCTCAACGCTTGGTATGCAGACGATGGGAACTTGGTCGTTCCCGCTCGCAGGCCCTCCGGGCTTTGCAATTCTTCCAGAGTCAGGGACAAGCCATCGGGTTCGCACTGAATATGACCAAAACCCACGTCTACGACCTCTCCTATAATCCTTCTCCCCTCACTCTTCCCTGCCCCTTCTCCACGCCCGATGGCTTTACCGTTCTCGGCTCTCCCATTGGTTCCGATTCCTTCGTCAGCGCCGCATTCGACACCCGTCAAGCTGCAGTCGATCGCATCTTTTCCTGTCTTCAGTCCTTCGATGACGCCCAGATGGCCTACCACTTGCACCGTTTGTGCGAGCGCCTGTAAGGTTATTTATCTGCTGCGGACTCTCTCCCCCACCAATCTACGGCTTTGGCCGTCAGCTTCGACCGGAAGCAGCGGGAGGCGTTCGCACAGATTCATGGTCCTTGCACAGACTCCGAACGGGAACAAGCCTGCCTTCCTATTTCCTACGGTGGTCTCGGCATTCCTCTCGCTTCTTCAATCCCCGAGTCCGCTTACGCGGCTTTGATGATTAATGTTTTCAGCCGTTTCTCAGATCTGCTCTCGGTCTCGGGAGACCTAAACCTGGAGGAAGTGCCTCGGGCGCGATCTCTTTATTATCTACCCGTTATCCAGATCTTTCGCTTCCCTGTCGCCCACTTCTCTGTTTCAGCGATGTCAAACGCCGGTCCCCGGCGAACGGCTCCAGTCTTCTATCTCGTCTGAGCTTCACAGTTTGACGTTAAATAATCGGATCTTCCGTTCATCCTCTGACCACGACAGATGTCGCCTCATTTCCGTCCGTGAGTCGTCCTGTTCCGCGTTCTCAACTTTACCGCACCCTTACCGCGGCACCTATCTGTCCTCGCAAGCCTGGATAGTGGCTGTCTCGCTACGCCTCGGCCGCGCGATTTTCTCTGGTCATGATCGATGTCCGGTATGTGCTCGCCGTTCCAACGACATCGCCCCGTTGCTCGATCCCCTAGGCGCAAACATGCCCTCACCTGTAAGTACGACGATGGGCAGACTCGTCGCCACAATGTCTTGCGTAACGCTCTCCATCGTTACTGTAAGGAGCTTGGAATTTCTGCCTCTCTTGAACATCTGCTTCCTCCCCTTCCCCTTCGTCCTCTCCCTCGTCCGCCCTTCGCATAGATCTTTTTATCCCTGGTGCATATGGCCTCGACCCGAAGGATATCGCTTTGGATACACAGTGGCCCATCTACAGGTCACTTGTCGCGTTTCCCAGTGTGCCCTATCTGGCGGCGCAGCTGCCTCAATGGCTGAACGTGCGAAACACACGCACTACGGTCTAGTCTGCCACACGAACGATATACGCCTTCTTGCTGTTGGTATTGATGTGTTCGGTGCCCTTGGGGCCGAGGGTGCGACTTTCTTCCGGCGCCTTCTACGTTTGCTGCTGCCCGCCGAGGCACCACTCCCCAATGGGAGCTGCACCTCCTAATCACGCGCTTTGTGTTCTGCTTGTACGGGTTGCAAGCGCGTCAAGTTCTTACCAGATGCATTTCCGATTAGTTTCTCTCTCATCCCCCTTCGCATGTTAGTTTCTCTGTAATCCCCCTCAGCATGTTCTCCCACATGCTTTTTCCACATCCCGTAAAGATTACACACACGAGGTCCTAAACCAGTGCACCCTACTAAACGATTGGACTTATTACAGTGCTGTATGCCAAACCTCGGGACTCCGATCCTGTACGCCGGTATGCACCTCAGACCTCCTTACTCAACAGTGTAATTGTCACCAAACCTGGGTTCCAGGTGGCCACGTGTAGTTGATCAAAAAATTGACCGTTTCAATATTCGAACTTTCCGGCGGAGTTCGGCCTCCCAAGAGCCGAACTCCGCCGGCTCTTGGGAAGTGAGGATCGGCGGCGGGGAGGAGAAGTGTTGGACGCCTACAGCGTAATCGCCTCTCGAGTAGCCAAAAAGAGGTGGAGATGCGAAAGCTGAAAGGTCGTGTGTTGGCGAAAAGCGGGTGTTGGGCGTTGAGCATGCACAAAATGAAAGAAAGGACAAAATATTTTGCCATTGCCAAGTGGCCCTACTTTGAATATACTGTACTACGCCCAACAGCGGATTCACACGCCCCTCGCTGCCCTTACTGCATCTGAGCGCGCGAAATCTCTCCGCTATGGCCACCTCTGCGCCGAACTACGTATCGACTTCCACCCGATGGCTTTCGATATATACGGGTCTGCCGGTCCCGGTGCCGAACGAGGTCTGTCCAGAATTGCTGAGTACATCGCACTACGTAAAGGCAGTAGCCCTGCCTTCGAGCGCGATCGCTTGTTCACGATTATCTGTTCGCTCGTACAACAACGAACTTTTGTCGCGATCAACCGACGACTACTCGACCGTTCCTGGCTCGGATAGATTTTTCCCCTTTTGAGGGCCGCTAGCCCCCCTTTTCTGCTTGGTAAAGTCTTCTTCTTCTTCTTCTTCTTCTGTACTACATTATACCCCAACTTTTCCCCAAACAATCTTTGGCCGCCATACACTGGACATACAGTAATGTGGAAATTTGGGGTGTTTTTAATGCATGAAAAATATGGTCAGCATACAGTAATATACCTCGGATGGAGCTGTAAATCTAGAGATTTATCTTTAATATCAATTATCCATACTCACCGTATAGATATTAAATTAAAATACTGTAAAGTATTTTACGTATAATATTTTACTGCACTGTATACAGTACAGTATTTGTCCTTGAAGGAAGCTTTACGAATCAGGAGAGGACCAATGACGAATTTCTACTGTCCACAGCATACTGTCCACAGCAGAAGTCACGTGCAGCAATACCCTCCAATGAGCCCCACTAGGTCCAGCTGGGACCGCTCGGTCCCCTCATTATGCATTTGAATAAAAGGTCACCTTTTCCCCCTCCAATCTTTCAAACATTGTGCACAATACCCATCCCAACAAGCCGATAAATGATAGGCGGGACTTGGGTTCATGTGGTGCTGGTGGTTTACTGGATCGAGACCTCCGAACATGCAATTTTACGACATGCAGTCTTACGAGAACGAAAGTCCGTGTCCAGACATAGGCGCTACGCGCTTTCGATCTCAGTTGTAGTTAGTCTGAAGTGTAGACCATTGTACACAAGCTCATAAACGTATCCTGTCTATTAAGCATATGGGACCTCTGCTGAGGCAACAGGGCTGGCTGCATAGAATGATCAGGACATTGTGTACGGAATGTGATACTCAGTGGTGTGCGTACAATGTACATTGAAGCCACACTCCACGCTCGGCACGTCAATTTAAATTAGCAGAAACGTACCAGGTGCTAACGTTTGAACCAGGACGGAAATACCCTAGGTTCTGATGAGCTTCAGCGATGGTAGTTCCAACGCAACGGATGATACGGGACCGCTGGCTCTGAGACTAACACAAGCTTGTCGCAAAACTCACTTTGACCTCTCTGAAACGAGATTAATCTTGATCGTGGTTTGTGGTTTGATTGAAATGGCTGCGAAACGACAACAGCCTGTTGATTAACTCGAAAAACAGTGGGTTCACAATCAGTGCCCATTTAGAAGTTCTGTCTAGGATGTAACGTCTTAGGTCATTACAAGCGTTTAGACCGCCTAATGCCCTGCTCAGAAGACGAAGTAGTTGAGGATCTCAGGGATCTGTGGCTGGCGTCGAAATTACTCGGCAAGCTCTACTGTGCATTACACAACACTCTATCCCATCGAATATATCTTCCAACAGTAAAAACACCCAAACCGTTCCCTCTTTAACATGGAATATATCTTCCAAGATGAAAACACCCAAACCTTTCTTCTTTATCCCATGGATCTTGCTCGTCGGACATCCTCTGAACCTGTAAACTAGGGACGGGTAACGGCAAAGGAGACAGCCAATCAATGTCCGTGACGCGCATTAACCGGTCCAGGTAATGTGGGCAATAAAAAGTAGACAACAAAGTACAGATCATCTTGGTAGCAAACTGAAAGGGGGACACCAGGTGCCATCCAGGGGTAAGAGGTCGAATAAAATCGAGCTGCAGCAAATGACTTCACGTGTAAATGCTAGGAGAGGACCAGGGGCCCTAAATCATTGGTTTTCTAGATTTGTTGGGATTCATGTCATGCACATGAATATGAGCTGACATATCAAATTGCGCCTCCGCAGATGGCCCTCTTGCAATAGGGGCAAGGGTTGGGTATTTTATTCTTAGAGGATATATTCGACTGTCACAATAGTGTAAGGGCTACTGTGGAAGGAATTGAACAGCTACCACCAATGTATTACCTCTTGGAACGGAAAGCCGTGGCACAATTGTCGGTACCATATATGAACCTCAAGCGATCTGCCGGTCATGCCTTACCAACACAACTCACTGTGGATGCATACAGAAGAAGTATGGGGATCTTGCCGTTGTAGAAAACTTCCATCTATACTGACTATCATAGGAATATTCATAGCTAGCATAGTCAATATTACTAGTTTATATAAATACTTAATCTAGCGGGACCAGATTGTCTGGTCCTCGGATCACATCTGCATCCTGCAGCTGCTTGACCCGCATTGGATAATAATAGGCGCTGACATGTAGTCGCACAGAGCGAGCATCCACCTGGCGTCTATTATAAATGAAGCAGCGACTCCAGCCAGTCCCAACCCCAGTGCTCTTTCCCCATACTCGCAATTCACTCAAAGCAAGCAAGCTACCCGACTCACTCCGCCCCCGAGCTCCCGACAAATGGTATCCTCACGCCTCCTCATCCTCTCTGTCTCACTATTGCCATCTCAGCAATCGAAAACCCGTTCCCGAATTGCTCTGGCAACGCAACCTATGAGATCACGTTCACCAACTTCCTCACCCCAAGTCGCTTTCGAGGCTTGATCCCAGGCACTGGCCTTGTGTTTTCCCCTCTGCTGCTGTGTCACACTCCAACCGCGTATCATTCTTCACCATCCGCGGCTTCGCCAACCGACCTGTCGAGATCCTAGCCGAAACTGGAGTCAACACCCGCTTCATCAATTTCGCTGTCGCCTGAGGTCAGAGGACCGCGGGGTCCTTTCCGTCGTTGGTGCCGATGCGTAACAATGCCTGGACAGTCAACCACCCTCGAGGTTGATGTCGATTGTGAGCACCCGTTTGTCACGATGCTTGGAATGATTGCACCCTCCCCAGACTGGATCGTGCAGATCAACAACCGCAATCTTTTCGATGTTGGGGCGGGCCGCTTTGTTCGCAACCAAAGGGGGACACTGATTGCATACGATGCAGGCGTTGACGATGGCCGTGAATTCACCCCGCCATTGGATTTAAGCCTTGACTTGCCGACTGTGCCACAGAAGAACATTGCTCCGCTGGTGGAGGACGAAACTGACCGCTTTGAGGGGCGTGTAGTGGGAAGATTCGAGATCCGAAAAGTGTAGAGGTCGGTGAACTGCCGTTCTGGGGAAGCCCATGGGGGTTTGAAGGGCTGAAAACGATTTTATCGCCTTGCCGCTTCAGCCATAGGTAGATTAGCCATTTCTATTATTCGATTTCTGTCACCTTCCATTCGTTTCGTTTACTTCTTCCCACCGCAGCATTTAAAATACATTAATCTTACCTCTGCTTTCTGAATTACCATACGGCGACAATCTGTACCCTGGTGAGCATCTTCCTGTCTCGGCCAAATCAATGTGTTTTCGCGGAGACTCGGCGATGCCACAATGAGAGCTGCACATTTCCTGACTACATACTGTAAATCAAAGAGTTTAGTGTTGAATCATTGAATCACTTTTGTTCGGTCTGCTCCACTCCTAGTCATGCGGCTGCAGTGTCAGCTGCTGCCTGTTCTTTGGACTCTTACAGAATGCATGTGGGGACCTATCTGTCTATATTTATTCGTAGCTCGATTTTAATGCAGCATGAAACACCGATTATAGATGATGAAAAATGGGTAGTTCAATGTCTGGAAAGCAAGACCGTTTTGGAATCTGATTATCGTACGGTACAATAAATCGATTACATGTGACAGGATAAAATGGCGCGTACGTAAAAAGGATCCAGCAACTACCCGAGGTGAGAGTCGCTGCGATTGACTAAAGTTCTACGGTAGAAGTTAAGGGGTAGTGGAGAGCAGTGGGCGTGAAAGTTGAGTGACTGTTCTGATAACCAATTCTAAAGGAGCAGGCTCGACCACCCCTCTTAGGGGCTAAGAAACTGATTGAAGGTTTTGGTTCGAAGTTGACTCCCAATCCTGCTGTCTGTTTCATGAAGGAAGCAATTACTCAGCTACTATAGACTTTTCAGTAACTGAAATCTCGATGAAACTACTAGAAGCACGAGAAAAGGCAGGAAAAGACTGTATGTGGACGCAAAGAGATCGACAAAAGATACTTGAAAAAAATAAATGATTCTACTCCTCAAAATAGTGATCCTCTAGATCAAAACCCAGGACTACCCTTGAGAAATCACAAGTACCCATTACTTCCCGATATATGCCCGTGGATGGCCCACACTTGTCTACCCTTCCCTGCAACGAAAATAGCTCATCTGAATCCCCTCCAACCGGGTCCATAGTCGGTACTACCTTGTCCAACCAGTTCGTACCTATCCCTCCTATATGACCTCGTTGGACACCCTTCTTCACCCGAGGACTCCTCATTTTCCTAACCTTCCTCCCCGGCCTCCTTTTCTCCTCCCTACCCCCCTGACTCGTCCTCATCCTCTTCTTCTCCTGTCCCGAAGACCAGCTCGGGAGCCAACCACTCCTTGAAGCACTCCCCTAAGTTACCATCCTCATCCTCCGAGTCAACCCCTTGTGATTCCTGTGCTTCGATCTCCACCAGGTGACTACAAAGAGTTTCGTCAAATATTTCCTGGGTTGAAGACGAGGTAGTCCTTTACGCCGGTTTTACCCGACGGGAATAAAAGAGAGACGTTGATGGAAGATGTTAATTCCAGTTTTGGAAATGGGCGAGAAGTGGTTATCTGTGCATGATGGCTGTTAGTGGTGGGTGTGAATTATCACGTTTTTGTCATTGTGGGGACCGGGATAAATTTAAGGCGTTGTCCAACGTGTTTAAATAGCACAAGGAGGTTCAGATTGACGGGCCTACCGAATTAAAAAAGTAAGCGAAAATCGATCTTGTAGTGGAATTCAGTAGACACCGCTTTAAGCAGGGTGACTTATGGAAAAAATCATGTGTAGCATTATTTGTTATGAAAAATTTATTTAGGGGCGGAGAAGATCGAATAGAAAGACGATACTAAAAGAATTACAATCAAAGGAAAATTCGATCGCGCATAAAAGAGAGACGAGGAAAAATAGTATAAGAAAATGTAAATCTCATGGCGTAAAAATTGGAAGTGGAGGGAGAAACAAAGGAAAAGGCAGTTAAGACAGAAACATAAAGGGAGGCAAAATCTGCGCGTGGAGAAAATATCTTCAGTTTCTTGAAAAACATTATGCAACTGGAAGTTCTGTTCAGATCGAATGTATACTCTAACAGTAAAAACACCCAGAAATTTCCCCGTTGCAAATCTGTGGTATCTTAGAAAAGCTGGACGCGATACTTGCTGATTTTATGTTTGATTGTGATGTTTTGGAATACTGCGCCCTGGTAGTTTTATGCAGACGCCCAGTCTGCTATGCACTGTGAAAGAACGTATATGGTGGTGTAATCCTCTTCAATGCAGTAAGAATGTAGCAGACAGTGACTATTGACATCTCTTTGCTAACTGTCAAGCGACGGTATGTTCCGTGCACACTTTTTCTAAATCAAGAGAGGGAAGAGGGACTTTATTCTTTTACAAAACGTAAGTATCAGAGCACCTGTAGTTGTATTTTTCATACTTTCAGTCTCAGTTTGGCTTTGGTAAAGAAAGAACTATCTTCATTAAAATAAATAAATATTAAAATAATTAGGATCTTTTAGATATGTGAGTGCGAAACGAATGCTACAATGTCAGAATACAGACCCTAATGTTATGAGAGCGAGATTCGCATCCCGATCTCTTTAGGAGATATTGGAAGCGTAATAAGAGAAATGAGAGTTCGATTTATTGTTTCTGTGATGTTCTCAGAGAATTTTTTCATAAAATACACAAAATGATCTCACAAAATGTTCTCTGATCTCTATGACATGTCCATTGTTTGCAACTCTGTTTCCAGAACCGCAGGTGGTATTCAAGGCATCTAGTACACCAACGAAGAGTTTTCAAGCCACAAAAGTGCTACTGAGTTATGGTGAGGACGGGATGGAAAAGTGCGAAGTTGAACGGGCAAGGGACCAAGGTTCTGCAAGTATGGATATGGACTCGCATGCTCTACCACCGTCTTCGGTACCTAAACGTAACTGAAATGATGGTTATATCGAACTTTGACTTTCAACTCGTCGCTACATAGATCTTCCCTTGGCAGCGTTTCTTCCCAACAGCCTGACCTCAGCCGGAGGAATCGTTTATGCAGTTCGTATGGTGGTCTTGGGAGAGCGTAGCTTTCTCCCTAGTACTATATCGAAACACTCTAAATATTACTACAGCTGTTGTTGTCTGGGGATGGAGCAGATGGAGAGGAAATCATCCTAGAATAAAACAACCAAATTTTCACCCTTATCGTATATGTACTTCTCAGCTAGCCATGAAATTTTGATAAAACAAACTGTACATCAAAAGAATTACCCAAGAGAGGTTTATGGATGACGGTGACCAACATGGGTTAATCTCAAGAATTTTTGTATTTGTACTCTGCAAAATCATCTTATTCGTGGTCGGCACCAAAAGTTCCGCTAAAGTTTTCATACCTGCAATGTGTTCTCTCCAAATTTTCTCGAGCGTCTCAAGACGATATATTGCTCCCTCTTACACTGCCATGCCCTCTACATATTGGCAACGAGAAATGCCTTTCAGAAATGTTCTAAAAATATCCCGTAGATGTTTATATTTTCAGAGTGATACTCTGGAAGTATGCTTGAGGGTAAAATATTTCCGTCGTATCTACCGCATCTTTTGAATTCTTTTTGAATATCTACGTTGTTCTAAAACCTAACCATGCAAGTTTGTTAGAAACAGTTTGGTTAAGGTTGCCGCGAGCTAAAGCGCATTTTACTGATTCTAAACTGCTGAATGTTTTATTTTGCTCATATTTCAAGTTGCGCAATCGCTATAGATGTTATTTATTCAAATCGCATTTGTGAAGTAATACGTTTGCTTTTGAGTTTAATCTAATAAATGATTCGCATTATTTCGGTAAAGGACTGGGACGGTGGAAAATTCAACGCCCTATTCTCATCATACTTTGCCTTATGCTACAGAAAAGATCAAATCGAGATACCCAGGTATTTTTCCTGATTTACTCACGGGATATAGACTGGTGAAGGAATTTTTCCTAGTCAAAGATTGAAAATATTCATAAATAGCTAAAAAAAGATAAGAATAAATACCACAATACCTGAAAAGTCTTGGCTTAATACAATTTGCTAAAATCAAACCAAAATTACACCATCACAAAGTAACCTTGACGATTTTACAGATTACATGCTCTAGTTAAACATTATCCTAAAGGACTTTTCTGAGAACGTTATACGGACATCGAGTTTTGGAACCCCTTTCCCTAGAGTTCGAAAGTGATTTATCCCAGTTCAAAAAAGCTTCGCCTGAAACTTATACCCTAAGCCGATAAGAAAGTGCGCAATGCCCCAAAATTTGTAAAATTACCATATCACAATTACGGAATAACACAGAACAAAACAACTCGCAATGAATGTGACTTCAACATAATATTTGTGAAACAGGGCTTCATCTGTGCGTAAATATGAAAAAACTACAGAAATTGTACTGGGTTTCATAATCAAGATTGGAAATATGTTTTGAGGATTTGAAAATTTCGATTTCTGCAAGTATGAAAACTATTAATACAAAATCCAAAGCAAATGAAATGGGTGCACGAAAGGTATACCTTTGATTGTAAATTACGAACAAAAAGGGGAGAAGTACCTATTTTCAAGGTTTTTTGCTCGATATTGCTCCTCTGAAACGGTGCTCAAGTTCTGCGATCAATGTAAATATACAATAATTGAAAACGGAGTGTAAAAGAAAATACTTTCAGGGCCAAACTTTTTCATTGCTTTTTCATTTGATTTAAATCATTAAATCGAGCGGAGAGGAAAACGTAAGTCATGCATGGACTTCGTATGTTGATTGTGCATTTAGTGAATATCGTTTCAACAGCAAAAGTAGGAACGTATTGATTACTTTCAAATTAATGAAATATTCCAGCAGCCAGTGTCCCTTTATCTAGTACCTAAATAAGTTAGTAAATGGTCCTCTACTACTTCGCACGAAAATGTTCCGTACCAACTATTCCATAGGCTTTACCGAAAAAGAGAAAAAATAAACGATTAAATTAGACTCATGAGCAGAAACTTGGATGATTTATAAACTTAAACGTGTATAAACAGCACATTGTATAACCCTATATATTTACCGAATAAAGTCTGAATCTAGTCCATTCGTGTACTTTAAAAACTGAATTTCATGAACCGAAAGCTATAACTTATTGGCTCGGACCTGTGGCGTACAATTACATCTGTCCTCGTCTGAAATTTCATAAGAAGCCGTATCGTTCTCCTGAATTATTAAATACCGGCATCGATTAAGTATCTAGTACCGGTAGCCTAATTGAAATTGAGAGCAGAAGAATAAACGGCATCAACTATTATAAACTGAATCAATTGAATTTTTTCGAGTATTTGAGCAGACATCTGGAACTCTTCCACAATTTACAGGCGCGTAGATATTAAAATTAAAGTTACATTGCGAAAGCCCATCCCGATTGCAAACAGTTTGTAATAAATATGATACAACTCTTTCTTATCTGGTACCCATTAATTCCAGCTTGACGTAGGAACGTGACTAAAAAAGACCTGTAGAGATAAGTAGAGGGTATCAAGTATGAGGAAATATGCATAAGAGTCACAACGAGCAAAGTTTAATTATTTAATTGGCCTTTAATTCGCCTCTAGCTCTGATTGAATTATTCTACTTGTGTTACGAATACTTTATCTTACAATTGATTGAATGCCGAAGGGAAAACATGAAGCAATCTTTCAGAACATGATAACAGGGTTTTCATTTTTACTTATACACCATTTTGACTAATTGTAGTTTCAACTACCGTCCTATTGCAGTATGGTACTTTTTGATAAATTGCAGACAGCTACCAAAACAAAAGGCCCTAAAAACAAAAAATGGTTATGGTGCGTGTTATTATGAAGGCAGCCACCCTTTCCGCAAGTTCTTGTTCTCCCTATCACAAGATCCATACTTGACCTCTTCTTTGTCAAACCTATCTTTCTACCTTGCCTTTCAACGGAAAATTATTCCTAAAGTCATTTTTGTAAATTCCAATTCGCAGTACGACTACATTTTGTTTTTATGTTTAAAGATATGGCCTTCCTTTTTCAAAAAGAAATATTTCTATCGGTAATCCGCTTTGTCCTTCAAATTCAGTTCCGATAGTTTATCGAGCAGTTTTTTATTACTTCCTTGAATTTATGCAAACTCAGAGCCGCTGTATTGCTTCGCTATTTTATTTCGCCCCATGCCGTGAAGCTTTCCGAAGACATTACCTTATTTAAAGCTCGGCATCCATGTCTTTGAAACATTACCCATGCCAAAAACCGCCCCATCGACTCACGCTCCCTTTTATTGCCTCAACCTGACCAACCTCCTCCCGTTCCTTACCATAACCAAGGCTTCCAGAGCCCGCCGTCTCATCACTTCCCTGGCCTTTTATGGCCGATGGACCAACCAAAAACGACGACTACCATAGAATGATGGACCGGGAACACGCTGGGGAGTGAGTCTCAGTCACTGCTTCGAGGAGGCAGAGTAAGCAGATAAAAAGGCAGAGTAAGAGGAAATAGAGTAGCTGAAAGAGGCTGAGGCGGATGTAGAGGGATCGGACGACGATAAGGATTAGGTGGGCTTATGGAAAAAACTGTTGTGCTGGTGCACAACCGTGGGGGACCTGCTGTGGAAGATAGAGGGGAGAGTGAGGAATTAATAGTGATTTAAGGCTTATCTGCTGGGAAGAAGGCTGATTTTGAGCCTCTTGTGGGGGTTTGGAGGATTTAGGTGTGTTCGAGGAGGCTATCTATCATTCTGGCCCGCTTGACGGAAATTTTAGGAATTGCATTGATGATATGAATATTTAGGATGAATGTTTCGGCCCTGATCTCGAGGACGAAGATTTTGCGGAGTAAATCTAGATATTTATCCTAATAATATCTATTTGTAGTCTTTTTCCTCCATACGATCCCCATTAGTGTATTTCATGGTATTTTGTATGTTTTTGGAACTTCAAGGTTGGCCAAAAAATCCATGCAAGCTGAGCAAACTGCTTATATTAGAAGATGGAGAGCAAGTTCAGAGACGAACTGAACTGCATGACCAGCGCCAGGGATTGGGCCGGAGTCCTCGAAAAATACCAATGCGAAATCATCCGCATTTTATGTCTTGTTGCGAATAATATTTGAGACAAGAATCCCGTTTATTATTACTTGCATTGTTGTATCCTGTCAAAAGTTTCTTTCGAACCGCTATATGTACAAAAAAAATCGGACCAATCTGTTCACATGTTTTCTCTATGACCTGAAGAGAAGGTAGCTGCAATAAATACAAGAAAAATCTCATCCCGCAATAAAGCAGCCCAAGTATTTTTTCCAATGATTTGTAAATTGCATGAAAGAATAGTTCATGGGAACACTGATTAGTTGCTAAATAATGGCATTTTGAGACATTAAACCCCCCTCTAATTGTAATATGCTTTGCATTCCTTGGGCCTATACATCTCTATCCCATGGCAATAACAAAATTATTTGCTTCCTGAAAGTAATTACTTTTCGTTTTTCCAACCTATGCGCTTAACAGCCTGATAATGCCTAAAACAGTTTATTTAAATAATATTCCCTGATGATTAGGAATGAATTTAATTTGGGGTTCTTGAAAAGAAGTATTACAACAAAATTTATTATAACTGTAGGACCCAGCTTAGGGAATGAGATGTTTCTCAATTTTTACAAAATATATTAAAAGGACTATACGAAATATAGATAAAAGTAAGAATTAGTCCTGAGGCGACCAAAATTTGAACTCATTCGAGGTGGAAAGAATACGTATGAGACATGGTCATTAGAACCCTTGCGGTTGGTAATTATTATTCAGACATTAGTGCGTTTTTCCCCTCGATAAATTTAGAACTGTAATTGAATGCCCCGGTACGTTTCACCATTATTGCTTTACTCTTGTTTGACTTCTTTTAATCAGAATCTACATTATGAACTCGGAGGTGTGTCCAAAATGGAATCATCACAGTACATTACTGTTTAATCTTTACAGAAAAACAGTGTTTCCGATCGATTTTTGACTTTCTTTTTCAAAAATGTTCTCATTTAGTGTGTAAATTGCATTTATTAGGCATACTTTTAGCAATAACGTCTCTAAGTTCCAGCAAATCTGTTTCGGAAAACTGTAAGTTTTGCCCGCGCTATAATGTCCACGTGTGTCTACCATTCATATCTCTTCCGGTTCTTGATAGCACTAGAGAGATAGCGAGTTTAAACTGCATTGCACGTAGAGACAGCATCACGGAACCAGTCATCTACAAAATGTAATCTTTTCATTACTGAAAAATAATTTTGTATAACGATAATTACTGAAAGTAATAGAAATATGTTAGCATCACTGCCCGGCATGTTCTTTAGCCCATGCATTGGCATAATTGTATTGAAAAAGTTTTGTATATTAGGCAGCAAAGGCAAGCATTAAAAAACAACAACGCCATGAATGGTAACAGAGATTTTTACATCACACAGCTTGAGAAGATAAAGAACTGCATTGTTAAAAAGACTTCAAATTCCTTTTACCAACTAACTTCTCTATACCTCCTTTTTGTTAATCCACTTGAAAGACTTTATCCCACGGTTGAGGAACTTTGTGGATTTTTTTAAACATTTGGATATTTTCGAGAACCTACTCTACCTAAATCGACCAGTGAAACTCTCTTTCTCCAGAAAATGTAATCTCGTCCTCTTTCGGAACGATTTATTTCTGTTTGATTATCATGAGCCGTGCAAACGAGCATTCGAATGCGATTGGTATCGCTGGATTAATAAAGTTGAATGGGTTTATTCGTCAATTGGAATGCTTTAATAAATTTCAGTGAACGTTTTCTAGGCTCAGAGAGACTGAGTACAGGAGACCCAAAAAAGAGATTTTTTGGGAAGATAATTCATGTGGAAAATCGGGATTTAGACCATATAATTTGAAAATATATATCTTTCCCAAGCCGATAGATATTCGGAATTGATTTTTGATTTTGCAAAAAAAATAGACCCAAATCTATTACCTCGTAGAAATTCATATAATTGTTGGGTTTGGTACTGTTTATCAGTCTAGCTATCCCATACTATATGCGCACTAATTATTGAAATGATCATTTAGGATCTCTCGCCTTTTTCTAGGTGTAGCTGGTGATATTTTTCGTGATCAGTAAAAATGTAGAGATTGTAGGAAAGTTTAATTGCAGATATAAATTAAACTGCATACGAGTAACTTTTCTTTTTATCTTGAGATTCGATTTATTTATAACTAAATTTACATAAAAGTATATAGTCAACAGTTTAGAGGGCACAGAATTCCAATTGCTCTAACCTCTTTGTCTTTGCTTACTCGCTTTTGATACAGATGAGTAATTAAAAAATGTTTCAAAATTTGACTAACAGTTACAATAAAGGATTCAGTTTAAGTCGAGTTGGCCGTTCGTTTGCTCCAATAGCGAAAAGATAAGATTACTGCTGCTATTATCCTCAAATTTGGATTTTTTTCAATTCAAATATCGTTGTCGTAGGAGTCACAGGCCGATATATGAAGGATAATAGTGGCCTGTAGAAGAAAGCAGATTCCACTATTTGCTTTAAAAAAGTCTTGAAAAGAGCACAATGAAGTAAAACGTAGTTTTATTCGTATAATATGAGATTTTGGAAGAAAGTTCTATACATATTTTATCCTAAAAAAATTGAATCGTAAATAGCCTAAGTGTGTATACTAATTCTGCGTCATGTTACATATGAACAAAGTACTAATACCACACAAGACTACTGTAATTTAATTCTTCAAACATTAAATCACCAATGTGACCAACAGTAGCTTTTATTTATTTCGTTTAATGGAGGTGAAAAAATTTCTGACATAAATAAAGATGACCATTATGGTAGTTGATATATATCATTTCGTCCTGTTTTGAGAATCGCTAGACCGTTTTGGTGTTATGAAGAACCATAGGGTTCTACAAATCTTAATTCATAATGTTTGGTGTAATTCATCTCAAGGAACTTAAATACCCGGTAATATGTGTGTTCATATCTAATTTTAATTAGTTGTATTAAATTATGAATGTTTAATTAGAGTCAAGACTGGTACTAGCATTTGGTAGTTTGAATAATTATTTATTCGGAAATCTAGGATACATCAAGTCTTTCATATGAGAGTTTTGAATAACATAGTGCATTAGGAAAACATCAATCGAGTTAGCAAACAGTAGATTCTACCGTATAAATACCATGAAAAGTCATTGCGAGCATACTAAAAATGAGAAAATGCACGAAAATGTCTATATAATGCTTGTAGATTCTGAAGTTATCCTGATCAATTGAAATGTTCTCAGTTTCTTGCGAAACCTAAGAGTCAGCTTATTTTTCTTATTATCACAAATGCACTCAAAAGATTGGAACCACTTTCTTTCATCGTAAGAACTCTGCCTGTTTTGAGATTTTCCTGAGTACATAAAGCATTTCGCATTTTATGAATATAAAAATGGACCAAATGAGTACACAAATATTCAAAATGAGGTAAAAACCAAAAATATTTTTAAATATTACTCATTTCTACGTCACAAGAAATGGAAAATATACGTCATAAGCTTCAATTGTACTAACACTCAGGGAGTCCGATTTGATTGCTTCCCGATTTTTTCGACGGAGTCAAACGTGTATTAATTGCAGCTCAAACCAGTTGTTCCATTTATCCGGTATGTTGAATCCTTCGGTGTTCTTTGGGTACTCACTTGCAACTTGTGTTCTGAGGAAAAATAAATAACACTGATGAACACGTAAATATTTAGTTCGATTATGATAAACTGAATCCTTAACGATGAATACATCATACAGATCATCTATTTAATGGTATCTGATACTCTTTTCATACGCGTGGCGTTCTCAGAACATTTGCTGACGCAACTAATGACTTATCATTAGAGTTTTTTTTCTCCTATTGAGATGAGAACATCGCGGGATTTTTTACCGCCCCTCTTCCGTCTTATACCACTTTAAATAGATAACTTTATTCATTCACTGTTTTATACACTCAAAATTTCTCCTAATACAGTTCTGATATATCTTGTCGTTTTACATTATCAAAATGCTTAGTCTATACATTGGTAGTACTGCACGAAGGTTTTTGTGCTGTTATCTTTCTTTTACTTAGTCTAGTACTATTGTGGAGTAAATTATTGTAATATGACCTAATTGAACACTCTAAATGAAGCACGAATAAACGTCTGAATACACTAGAATCATTCTTCATACTGCATTAAAGTGGTGCTGATTACTGAGTGCTATTGCATCCGAAGCCACAAAGTACTTTCTCACATGATTAGACTTCGAAGAACAGGTTAAATATTTTGGCCAGGTTTCATTTTCTGTTTTATTATTCTCAATTATATATGTTTCCTTTTTAATTTCTCAATATGCTTAGATATTTACATATACAAATTATATTAAATTTTTTTATAGTTTTTTGTTTTAACATGTTTATTCTATTATCCGTGCAACGAAAATATAAAAAATATATATATTATGACAGAAAAGCGTTCAATTTAGCCCATATTTAAGACAAATGTTCTCTTTCTTAGCACTTAAGACAATTTGTGTGCAATATTGGTAAAATTTTTTGATTTTTCTTATGCACTAAAATCTAGCTGTCTCAAAAAATTGACGCCACGGTATATCTTCAATTATTTCAGAAGGAGAAGCAGGAAGGCTATTTTTGAGACGCTCATTCCGTTTCGCAGAAGTTTCATCACCATTTGTCAATTTTTCATGTATTCAAAATGTGTGTACACCTTCTTATTGGATTAAAGATGAGAAGAAGAACTATGAAAATTACTGTAATCATGAATTTTATCTTATGGAACGTATCATTATAGATCTAGGCAAATAAAGCAGATTTTGTGTGGCCAGTTTACCTACATGACTGATCGGGTTGTTTTCAAAATACATGTCTTTTTCGTTTTCTAATTACTTAATGTACTAAAACTGCAACTGCAAGAGGTTTCCGTACAAGAGAAAACGAGTCAAGAAGTTTGAAACATTTTTAAGAGTGAAATTGAAAATGAAAAGCAACCAGAATACATGAGAGGAAATTAATTAAACTTCCGAGCTTTAATAGTAGGCTGCCCTCGATACGGTACTGATATACATTATGTAAAAGATAAAAGCGACTTGTCTCAGTTTCTTGTGTTTCCACCCTAGAAGCCTCATTCCTATGATTCTTACAGTGTCCTTGAAACCGAATTACATTACTATAAATTGCAGAAGAATCTATACAGAGAAATTGTAAAAAGCCCTTTTCTCCAGACGTCATTCTTGAACGAATATTCTTCTCTTTTCATACTAAAGGATCGAAAAGAAGTTAAGGGAAGAATATCACCAACTTGTAAGTAGTCATAAACTCTAAGCGTAAGTAGTTTGACCTAAAAGAGTCTCAATGAATGAAAGAAACAGTAAATTTTGGAAAAACTTTTTTCAAATGACAGATCCGGGGACATAAAGATATTCGAATTGCCTCTTCTGATTTTAGATGCAAAATTTTGGACGTTTGACTGTTCTCAACAATCATCTTTCAAGGACCGACGATCGATCAATAATACATTGGTGTTTCCTTTAAGAAAAAAGCATTTCATCGCAGTAATTTGTATTCACTGAAGAAATTTGGCATAAAACCAGCTAATTGATGGCCTAATATCATATGATTGTTACTAGTTAATACACATTAGCCGAAAAAGTCAATTCGGAAATATGAATAGCTTCGAATGACACAGGGAACTTAACAATTGCTTCAACTCACGAAATCAAGTTTTTTTTTGAAAGCCAAACCTTGTCAACAATCGTGACCTCAAACGCCTTCTATTCTGGTTTAAATATTTTGCGGTGGAATCATTGGATTTCCGGATTTGATTCTAACTTTCCTAAATGTTTCTTGAATAATCTTTTAGGAAACCTGCAGCCAATGGATTATCTGAAGGGTAATGGTCTTGGTTTAAGTCCATAATTGAGGAAAAGTGGTGAGAAAGTTGTGGGTACATTAACAGAAAAATTGTAAGCAACTTTAATGCATACCAGGTAATTATCACAATATGATTTTCGAAGCTAACGAAAACACGTTCCATTCCCTCTTTTCCTTTCATTATCTTTCACTGTCTATCAGTTTGTGGGTGGTGTACACAGAATGGGGGATATCTTTGTTCCTCGTCAGCAAAAAAAGTTTCATCCCACAGTTGCTCATGAAGATGGGATCTCGGCCACATATGATATTCCTTGGTAATTCATGATGTCTTTATACGTGATTCTTGAACAGCAGAGCCATTTCAGGAGCATCTTTGTTTGGTTTAGTTGGTATTAATCTGAAAATCTTAGAAAGTCTGTCTACCACTGCCAAGAAGCCGTTGTTTCCACTTCTCGACTTTGGGAAAGTTGTGATGAAATCCATGGTTTTATGAGGATCTAATTGGTTTTCAGTGGTTCTAGTGGTTGTGAAAAAGACCTGTGGGACTCAGATTGGCTGCTTTGGTTCTCTTACATTGGAAGTAACGAACGCACCCGATTATATTGATCTCAAATGTTTCCAATAAAACTTTGGTGATATTCTGTCCATAGTTTTGCTTTTTCCCGCGTTTTCCATGTTACAGGTGCAATGATATTCATGCAGAAAATGGGCTCTCAAATATACTTCTGGCACATGGATCTTCTTTCTTCGAAGTAAAAGTATCCCTTGACTCTCAAAAAGGGCGTTCCGGTCTGATAATGGGTTCTGAGATTGTCATCCCTATAATAATATTCTTCCAGCCCCAGTAACTCAGTTTTCGTGAACGATAGGGTCAATATTTATTGGATTCTGAGTATTTATTGGTAATAGCTTCTTTGAGTAATGAATTGTTCCGGTGACCAGTTACGTACATGTTCTGGGAGCCTCGATAGTGCATCCACCACCACATTTGATTTTTCTGAGATAGGAATTATCTTGAAGTCGAAATGAACTAATCTTTCCAACCATCTCACTTGTCTGGGCGACAATTTTTCCTGGGTTTCAAGTATTGTTAGGGAATAGTGCTCCGAGTTAACTGTGAATGAATTAATGTGAAGGTAGGATCTTCACCACTCGTAAAGGCCAAAAGGTCTCTTACATGGGCCGCATAGTTTTCCAGAAGCATTAAGAGTCCTGGACGAAGAAAGCGACCATTTTTTTAGAACTTAGTTCTTCCTGTTCCAAGACCGTGCCAATATAATACTGTTATGAATCTGTAGCTACGTAGATAGGCAGTGCGGCGTCGAAATTTCTGAGAGACGGTGCACTACACAGTATTTGCTTGAGTACTTTCAAGGAATCATTTTGGGCGCGGCTCCATTGGAAATTGACATTTTTCGTCAATTTGACGTTTTTGTCAATTCTGCAAGCGTTTTTAGCAAAGAATTGAACAACCTTTTATTTATATGGTAGTGATTAACATAGGCAAGACAAGAATGTGCTTGTCGCTTATTAATTGGTATCGGCCATTCTATGATTTACTTATCTTTTTCGGATCAGGAGAAGTACCTTTTGGAAATTATGTGACCTTCTCCACTTCTGTACTCCAAAAATGCATTGGGATAATTTCCAAACTATTTTTTCTTCTAAGGTGTTCGAGTACAGTTCGAATAGAAACCAAGTGGTCTTTTCATGTCTACTGTAGATGAGAATATCACCCAGATAGAAGGTCACCAATAAGTCGTGCTGGTCCTTCCAAATTTCATGTATATAGGATCATGACAGTTGCAGGGACATTTGTGAGTCCAAATGGTATAAAAAAGTTTTAAATTGGCCGTTTTGTATTCTGAATGCGGTAAATGGAATCGAATCTTCGTGTAGTCCAATCTGGTGATAACCAGATATCCGATCAATTTGCTGAAGTACTTTGATACTTTAAGCTAGTCCAAAATATCGTCAATTCGTGGTAAGGGATAACTGTTTTCACAGTAAGCTGATTTAAGGCCCTGTAATCAACACAAATCCGTAGACCATTATCCGTCTGTCCAATGAATAGAATGAAGGCTCCTGAACTTTTCTTAATCGATCTAATAAAGTCAGCTTCCAGCAGCTCGTCCAACTGTTTTCGGAGGTCTGACACTACGTTTTTTTCAGAAAGTCTATAGAGACCTTATACTGTATTTTCGCTCATTCCTGTAATTCTATTCTAAATTCATGTTTCTTTGAATATTCTAAACCCTTTGGAGCTTCTCTGTAATTTAATCAGAAAATATTTCCAAAATCTTCTGTGCTCTCGCAGTTACACTGGATTTTTTGGCTCACTTAAATGTGAAAGTCTAAGTAAAACTGGAAATATGTCATTTTCTCATCTAAATTACTAACTATAGGATTAAAAGATTCAAACAGACTCACTGAGCCATCATTAGCAGTAAATACCAATTAATTTACCTTATGATTGAATTTAACTTTGTTATTAAGGCAATTGAATTTTTCCATGGGAGGCGCATCATTCTTTCTCAGGAATTGCGTAATAGCGAGTAAATAAGCTTATCGAAAATTACATAGGTTTAGTATAAACGTTTATCTGTACACTGAAATCATTTAACGATTCTTGAAGTATTTGTCCGCGCGATTAGTTATTTCAGAAAGCTTCAAAAAGCCCTGGTCTTTATTTGATGATGCTTGCAAAATGATTTACTCAGAAAGTTGATCTCACTACTAAGGTCTTTAAGGATTTTTTGTGACCAACCAGAAGTTATACAATTGAAAATGAGAAGGCCCCTGTGATTTCTCCTGAATGCAGGGAGAATTTCTCAATGAACGTTGCATTCAATCTAATGGTGGGCATGATGATCTTTCTGTTTGAGTCAATGATAATATCAGGTTTCATCGAATAAATACGGGATTTCTGATGATAATTAAATGAAAAAAGCTGACTGAAGACCTTCAATCAGTTCCTATAGACTTTTGGCCATGTGGACTTTCTATCTTCACATAAAACAGAGACCTTCGTGCATAAATATTTCACATTCTTCGTTCTAAAGCTTCTGTAAACTGGCAGTGTTGCTTTCACCTCCGGTATCACTTCTATGTTCCCAATTTACTTTGGTACTGGACTGCAGTTTCCAGCAAAAAAAAGCTTCCATTTCCATTCTTTCCTCCAGAACACTCTGGGCCCAGAACGCAGATAGGCCGATTCGACATGCACTTCATCCTTCAGGAGGTCGGAGACGTGAATTTATTCTTTGGTGCATAACGCCATCCAGATGAAGGGCTCTAAACCGCGAGATTAACGATATATCAGGTATTTAACTCCAATATCGGGGAAATAAAGTATAATTTGTTGAAGTCTTCGTCGAAGGTAGGAACATCTTTCACTTGTTTCCAGCGGGCGACCGTTTCTACAGCGATATTCTCTTTTTTGAACGTTTCAAAACGCTGGATCAAGGTACCATTCAGGGTTTGCCTGGAATTTATTCCTTTCCCTTGTTCTTCATTTTTTTTAGTGGATCATCCACCACTCATGGGAATTGCCGGCTAACTAGCTGAAAGCCGTGTGCAGAGGTCCATTGCAATCATTTTATCCGGGGTAATTGTCCATCTGAACTCATTGGCTGCCAATTGATCCTTTACCCGTGAAGTTCCTTGACTTGTTTTTCTTTGGGCCAGCCTTATTATTCGAAGGTGCATTACATAGCGACATGGCCTGGTTTCAGGAGTTTTCCAGCTCAGATTCTAGAGAAGATACCCTTTGCTCTGCGATAGAAAGCTCTGATCTGTGCGGCAATCTGTTTATTGGCATGCTCGAAATTCAGCTGCAGCTGATGCACCATTTGGTGATATGTGTTCACTATTTCTGCAACACCTGGAAGCAGACTGTCTTTTAGATGGTTCTCAGGGTAACTACCCGTGATGCGAAGCCTATGCAGGCAGGGGTTTCAGACTATCAACAATTATTGTTTTTAAAAATGTGCTTATAATTTGATTGATTCTCCTTACACCACTAAATGCCGGTCCTAGTGACCTATTTTTTAAGTTTAAGCAGTTTCTGATGAAGTACTCGCGGTTTGAATTCTCCAGGAGCACTTACAAAACTTTCCTTCTCTGAAGTAATGGTTGACGTCAGTCACGTCGGGTGCGTTATAGTGGCCCTTCTTCCGATCTTTGTTTTGCCGTGGTTGTCCTTTCTAGGTCCTGATGAAGATACGTACTTACAATAGTAAGTGCTTATAAAAGGATCTGGGGGCAGCAGAGCAAAGCTTGCAATCACAGCGGAACGGCTAACACAACACACACGCACGAAATCGATTGATAAAAGCGCTTATTACTTTTTTTTGTTCCTCAAAACGTAAGCAATTGTAATGGAAATTAAATATACTACTTGTGACCTCTGACTTTTTGTTGCTGGGCCTCGTTCTAACGGCGGACCAGGTCTTTTTCTCTGAACTCCTAAATGGTGCAGTCCTTTCACTTGTACCCCAGTTTTGCTTGTACGGCGGATGTGACGATGGGAACGGAGGTGCTCGAACTACTGAGCGCGACTGGAGAAGAGGGAAACGGAGACTAATTAGAATTCTTTTTCATCCACGGCCTTTTCGTGGGCCTCGCCTTGTGGATTCGATGGCTGACAAACATTTGAATTGAAACAGAAGCGGTATCCGGAAGCATTTGAAGCCTTTACCGGAGAAGACCTTGAACCTTTCGGTGGCCTTGTCGACTTCAGGACAGTCGGATGCGATGGGTTTCTCAGGACCGTGGGTAAAGATCGAAGACCGGTCTATTTGAGTAGGGCTAACGATCGAGAAGGGTACGACACTACTCAATCGTAACAATGGGAGGAGATCGGCGATTTGAAGGTGCTCGGGGTAATCTGAGATCTTTGCAAGGAAGATGAGTCGGCTTCGGTCCTTGGGCTCCTCAGGGATGCATAGGGCGATCGGGTTCTCCGAACCGACGGAGAGGGCGGAGTGTCGGGATCTCCTCCCTCGCCAACCGGTACGAATGGCGAGGTGGGCGGGGAACGAAAGTCGGCGAGGTCTTCTGAGTCTGATTTGGATTAGGCAAAGGACTACACTTTGACTTCATGTTGCACGACACTGGAGGGTAACACGTAAGGATATAGTGAAAAACACCGGGTACAATGGAAGACCACACGGCAGATATCCAACAGGCGCTGACAGAAACCATTAACGATGGTGAGAGCTTTTCAAGTCTGCGAGGAACAAAACATGGCTCTTAAGTTCCGCTCAGAGTAACAAATGGATAAATCTCTTCAAAAATTCAAGTCAAATGGCGCCTATGTACTCCTAAATATTTTGTCGTCGTTTTTGTTACAGAATGGGATAGTAGAGACAGAGACTCATCAAGTGAGAAGTTCGGCGACAAAGATGACTTTGCAGTGATGTCGGAAGAGGCATATAGCGTAAACGAGAAATATACTTGAAAAAAATCTTCCTGCATGGTTGGAGGTAGTCGAGGGATCATGAGATTTTGAGGATTGATGCTGTATTGAAGTAAACAGAGAGGCCCTCAAAATTCAAATGTATCACAATTGACACAGGGGCTAATCGGCGGAGTTCTATGAGTTTGTAGACGTGTCAGGTTTATTATCGTGTATACTGTTCCCACAGAGATTTACAATGATAAGAAATGCATGTATGGAATGGACAGCAAGCACTAAACAACAGGATCTGCTGTGGTTTCCACACAACTTTACGGTTTTCACTATTCTGCAATGCACAGTTACACATCATGGAGGACTATATCCGATACCGATGAGTTGTAATAACATGAAAGATAGTGGAATAGAACTGAGTGTACAAAATTATACCTACAATTCAGGGAAAAGTTTCACAATCTGCACCTGTAAATTTATTTTCTTGTATACAGATGATTGCCAGACCGTGCTCTATACACTTTCGGTGACCTGGTCAAACTTTATTTGTCGTTTGGACACCCAAGCGTGACATTACTTGTAAAAATATTGAAATGGGCAAGACCTCATGAATATTCCCCCGTTTTAGAAATACAATAAAGGGCTCGGGAGCTTTGTGATATTTCTGTCGAGCCCTACCAGAAACCAAAGTGTTTTAAATAAACTATTGGTTCAGAAGACAGGAGCTTCAAAAGCTGTGTCGCTGTTGACACAATGTATCTAAGAACGAAAACGGAAAAAGATCAGTGCTTCACGTAGTTAAAGAGTCAATATATTTCATCTGAACCAGTACAGAAGGCGCTACTAGGATGTTGGGTTCATGTCTACAGGGGAACATCAGATTAGTTTAGAGCCAATCAAGGTTCACAATTTATATCAGTACACTTTATTAGATCAGCGACAGCATCCAGCATAGAAATGATTCAAGAGTGAGCAGAGAATTATTCCTCAATGTCCCATGTAGAAGTGTACCACTCATTTTGGGAGGAGCATGTGATAAAGTCCTTGAAATACAAAATGATACACCGGATGATCTACTATGCATGTTATGTCATTATGTGAGATTTACTCTAGTATCAGAGGGACTCTGCCCAACCGTATGCGTTTTAGGCAAGGTAACTCGATCTGGGCTGAATATAACCGCCCCAAAGTAGATTTTAGAGCAAAGCATTTCGACTAAAGAAGGGTTGAGATATCAATAGTTCAACTACAATGCAAGGTATCATTAGAGGCAAAATATCGCTGGCTGTATCGGAGGTGAAAATCGTAGTAGGGCAAATTTCATCTCTGTATGATTTCAATGTAAGTCAGACCAGGGATTAATGTTTCATACAATTATATGATGCTTTAGATCGGTTGAAACCTTGCATGGGAATATATAGACTCAAATAAAAGAAAACATGCATAAATAAAGTAATAATAATAACTATTTATTAGTGCCGCACCCTGTTAAAAGGCGCTCAATAGTAATTTTATCCACAAATAACTGACATTTGGTCCCACTAGTGTCTTAACCGGTAAAATGCAGGTTATTATACGGCGGCCTAGAAGTCATGAAATTTATGTATCAATATTCCGTGGAATAGTATAAGATTGTTTTGCTTCGAACATTGGCTTTGTCATACCTCAATATTGTGAGAGACAGCAATTTTTACTTGAATCATTAGGAATTATATTACACATATGGATATTATGAAGGAAACATTTGAGTATAATTTTGGAGAAGATTATTTTAGGGAGTAGAAAGACATATTTGTCTCAAAATAATTTACTTTTTGTGTTTCGGTCTTTCAAAATATTGTAGAGAGTGAACGTTTCGTTTTTGATAAACGTATTCGGAAAAATTTGGCTTGTATGAAATGACACTAGGCTTAGTAAAATGCTCCCTATACAATATTTGAAACAATTGGATGTAACTTTCACGTACAGACTCAGGTAGTTTCGAAGTTGAAAGTAGACTCCACACCCAACAATATTTTTAATTGCATTTTCCCAGCGAATATAGGTAGCGGATTTTGCCTATTTTGAGACTAACTCTTAGCCGATTATATCTTCTTTCATATCAAATTCGCATTTTTCCGAAGTTACCCAATAGTACTTCTTTTTTCGCCTAGAATACCTCCCCATTGGAAACTCGAGTATTGAGAACCATATCTGCGCCGATCTATTCCTAACGAATTTCAGCAGTTACATTCCGAAAAACTTTTAGGCAAACGATTTCACCGTTACCCTTCCTCTCTGGAAAAGCTGGCAGATGCGATCCATGGAGCTGGTCAAAAACGTGTCAGAAACGACGATAGCAGTGGTAGAGGGTTCTGGGCTTCATTGGCCCTCCATGGGCCAAGGGTTTCATGTAATACTAAGCTTCTTCGGTTGTAAACGAATGAAAACTGGAATATATTCTCTCATCCGTGCTATATCACTACTGACGCTCTCAATCTGTCCCGTACACATCGAATTAGAGGATAAATTAGGAGTTTTATGGGATTTAGACTCAGCGGGTAGACATCGAAAGGCCTTTTGCGCAGTATATTTACATGGGAACGTCTCTACAACTGAACAAACACGACTTTCAAAAACTAATGATCTCTGAATACTTGAAAATCCACTGTTGATGCAGCAATAATAGAGATGAGACAATGATATAGAAGGCAGAAAAAAACTGCCAAGCAGCATTTGAGGAGGCGGAAAGAAGCAACTAAGAGGATAAATAGCATTAGATGCACCTGCTGTCAGCCAGAAGAGTAAATGAGCATTTCCTTGTATCTTGTTAAGCCCACGCCAGAATTTTATTAGACTGGAATTCTAATTGTCGATTCGCTGGAATCCATGCTACAGTTACAATAGTTCATCCCCTTGTATTTTAATTTGGCTAGAGGTATTCCTCTACATCGACACTCGGTGTTGACGGTAGCTTCTAAAGCTGCTTGTCTGCTGGCTATCATCCCAGGGGCTTTGTGGGGGACTGTTGCTAGTACTAGCATTGGACAGCAATGATTTGTACATTGCTTCGGCCATCTGTACATGTATTTTATATGAGATTCATATTTACAACTCCAAATGGGTTCCAGCCAATCCATACATCTCAGTAAAGAACACCCCTTTTTTTCTCATTTTAAATTGAAACAATAGAAGAAAACACCGAAAAAATTGAACAAAATGATAGGGGTAAAGCGTCGAGAGAAGAGACACTGAGGACCAACTACCCCAAGAAGGAGGTGTTGCAAGCGACAAAAGTGCTATCGTGTTAAAGTTGAGGGACCAAAAGGGTTGGATAAGGACGATAGTTGAAAGGGCTACAAGCGAATATAGGATTGGCAGGTTTTACCACTGATGCTCGGTGACCAGCGTAAGAAAAATGGTTCTTTGGTCTGAAGTTGACTCTCAACTTCCTACTACTCGGGACTTGACTTGGAGTTGTCTACCAAATTGCTTGACTTCCACAAGAGGAAGCAGTTTACTCATCGTATATAGACTTTTTGGTTCCCCATAAAGTCTCAAACAAAAAGACGAAGAACCACAAAATGCACCAAATGGAATCTTTGGAACGAGAAAAACTAACAACAGATACTGTTAGGATAAATATGTAGATATCTTCCTTAATGTCTTAGCCCTCTAGCTGAGAGCCAAACAATTCCCCAAATATCAATTCCATGCAGGCCGTTCTCTCAAATATCCGTGACCGGCTTCCAAATATCTATTTCCTCCTTGGAGATATCTAAATCACTAAAGGTCCTCCATCCCGTTCCAGTGTCGAGACCAACTGGCCCATAATTTCCGGCCCCATTCCTACCATTCCAGCAATTTCCATATCACCCTCCTCCTCACCCTCCACATCCTTCTCTTCATCCTTCTCTTTGTCTTTTTCAGAGGAGTCAGAGATAGCCATTACTCCCTCACTCTGCCCTTCGTTCTCCGCAGCTGTTCCGCCATTGTTGTACTCTAGTTCACCAAAGCAGCCCCCCACCGTTGTACAATACTGGCTCCCAGTCCTCTTTTCATCCTCCTCTCCCGCCATCTCCTCCTCCACCTTCTGTTTCTCTCCCTTCTCTGCCTCTTCTATCTCCTCGAAGCAGTGCCAAAGGACTCACTCCCAAACGCGTTCCCCGTCTATTCTCCTACAGTATTCATCAAAATTCGTTGGTCCGTTGGCCATCTGGGCAAGCGCATTCAGGGGGCAGCGGCTTGGGGATGACTTGGCGATGGTGCATGACGGGTGGAGGTTAGTCATGTTGAGAGCAAAAAATGGGTGGGCCGATTTGGTACTTGATGGCGGAGAGTATTCGTCAACGATGCCGATTTGTAACTTTAAATGGGGCGACGTCTTCGAAAAGAATCACGTCCTTAGACGAAAAAAATGCGATGCAATACCACGGCTTGAAATATGCATGCAATCAGAACAATAACAAAAAAATCTTCCTGATAAAATATCAGAACTGAATTTGGAGGACGGAGCTGATCATGAGTCGAAAGATTTCTTTTCTGAAAAGAAGGACCGATATGCTCAAGGACAAAATAGAAATAGAGTTGTACAGTGAATTTGGATTCATGGAGAAAATCGGTTTCATGATTTTGTTCGTGAAAAAAAACTGATTGGAAGAGTTGTTTTTTGAAAAGTCACAGGAAAGGAGAAGACAGAAGTTTTTGGGGAAGGCTGCTCTCCTACAGAAAGGACTGTTTTGTAACGACATAAGTAAAACAAGTCAGACTCAACAGCCGCCTGGCCAAAGGCAGACTGAATCCCTTAACGGATTATGCACACCATTTCCTGATGATCACTCCGGCGCTTGCTCGTCTGAGAGAACAGAGCAAGTGGCCCAGGTATGGCACCTACTCAGTGCATCAGTGCACTGAAAAAGCGAGAGTCGCGGGATCTCGATCTGCTATCGACTACCCTGAAGTCAGCTTCTGAATGGACGAAGTAAATTTCATCTTAATATACCTTCACTTGCATAGTTGCTGGCCTGAATGTAGCCTTTTAGGGAGCGTAGTTCCTCCCCCATTACTGTGTCGGCATACTTTTTTGAGTCCAATGCGGTTGGGTTGAAAACTATGGGATATATTGAATATAACTTCCAAGGGTAAAACAACCAAACCTTTCCCCGTTGCATAATTTATTTTCAGGTTTCTATTCTTCCCAACAATCCCCCCACTACCTCATCGAGGAACCTGGTTAGTGTAAACAGAACTAGAGCAGGCCCGGTATATACGTAATTGAGTTAGCGACTACTCTGTCATACGCCTCGTCAACCCCTTGGCCTCTCTCACAAGTGCACAGGTTACGGGACCATTTCAGCCTGCTCACATCCTTGAACGGGTGAAGCCACGAAATATAGGAGATGTCATTATTAATTCGCCTCGTTTGCGCGTTTTTGGCTCCTCTCGGTCTCTAACTCCAACATAGGCAACCGCTTTCCTTAGGGTCAAGTTTTAGGTGTTTATACTGATGAGAGATATACATGATTCGGTCTTTCCGTAGGTGCATACATTCGACATGAAAATTGCTAGGAGTATGGCGGCGTGACCGGCGGGAACTTTTAATAGGGTGTGGTAGCATTTTAAGCAAAGGCACGATTCAAAACCCACTACCTCGAATACGACATATCAAACTGGATTATAGATGCTTTTTTGATACAGCATAACTGACATTTAGCTTAGCGAACGTTGGGTATAAAAGGGCTGCCGTTCTTTCAAACAGTAGATCACTCGGTAGATTCCCATATTCACCATTTAGTTGTCGGATCCGAGTTGGTTTAGAGAAGATTAAGAGTTCTCACACCATCTAGTTAGCACCGAACTTCTGTTTTCTGATGAAAGCTGAAGTAGGATGCTGTGAAAAGGCATGACCAACTAATTTTCGGGTGATTCAAAGGGTTCCTTGAGGACCCAGACTAGCCACCCTGTAATGGGAAGTGGACGACGACCATGTTTCCTGGAGCCTTCCGTCTTTTCGAGTGGTAAAATATGAGCCACCCCTAAATTTTAGTCAATTCTGAAAGGTTTAGGTGGTTTACTCTTGGAAGATATATCCGATTTAGTCAATTAGATCGCGTTAATGTATCCTGTATGGAGAGTTTCAACGCCCCTCCACCCATTCCGCAAAAGTTTATTCCTACATTTCTTGCTGCACACTGTAGGCTACATCTCTTTGTAAAAGGTAATAGAAATACTGCGGTGACCGATGCCTATAAGAGGGATTATGGGGAACAGGGGGTATGTTTACCTTGGGAGCTCGAAAGGCTAAGAACCAATGTAGTTTGTCAAGGGGGTCCCTGATTGTGAGGCGACCAGAGAGTGTACAGCTAGTCACAGTGTAGCAGGCGCGAATGGTTGCCACCTGTCGCCTCCCTGCGTACTCCCTGCGTTTTTTTCTCTGAATTCTCTCCCCGTACCTTTCTGAAGGGGACAATGTGGGGTGATTTAATATTTAAAAATTATGGTTGGTCGTGGACCGATGTATCCTGCAGGGTGCCAAGTACTACCTCCAAAATTACCACTGAAAGGCTATGAGAAAGGCCTTTCCCTTCCGCAATCGGAAATACGCCGGCCGGGAATTGAACCCGGGTCTCGCCCGTAGCAGGGGCGTATGCTACCACTATACCACCGGCGTGGACCTCCCGTCATATCCGAGCTGGGCCGTAATGTATATTTATATTATCTATCGAATTGTACACAAAGGCCGCACGGCAGCGAACTTCCGCATACGCCACGCCGCGTGCTTGTGCACTAGCTTCTGGCCGCTACCGCGGCGACCGGTCCTTCCTCCTCCGTCAGGCTGGGCCTTCTCTCCGCCGTTTCGCCTCTCCATCCCGGAATAGTCGACCTTTCCACCCTTGACCCTCCAACTCTAGCTGCTTCACCCACCAACACACTAACCCTTCTCAAACGGGTGCAGCAAGAGGCGCGGGCAAGAGTACATTGGCACGACGACTCCTGGGAGAATGCCCCAAACCCGACCGCCCATAGCGACGCCGACATTCGACATCGCATCCGTGGCCTAGCGTTCCGCCGCAGCCCCGCTGCGGCGTTTCTCTTCGCTCATCCCACGGCAGCTACGAAGGTCCACACTACACACTGGCAGACCATGCTCCGCCGTCACCTCGGACTGCCAGTGTATGATGACTCCATGGCCCTCAACTGCCACCACTGTGACCACCCCTTGGACACCCTCGGGGATCACGCCGCCGACCTCTGCTGCCCTGGTTTCGGCCGTCGTCACCGCCACAACTCGCTATGTAATGCGATTGCGACGCACGTTACCCGCGCCGCGGGTCTGGATACTCGGCAAGAGGTTCCGTTCCTCGTCCCGGGCACTGAGCTCCGCCCCGCCGATATCCTTGTACAACCACCACCAACCCCGGAAGGCACAACGTTGCGCCCCATTGCCTGTGACATCACCGTCGTTTCACCGTTCAAGGCCGCAGTTCGCACCAAGGCGACCCAGGCTGCCGGAGGCGCTGCTGAACTGGCGGCCCGCGACAAGGTTACAACCCTGGAACGCAACATCGCCCGACGACTCCCCGCTCCATCGACTGGCCCATCTTCTGCGCCTTACACGCCGAACTTCACGTTTCGACCTCTGGCGTTTGATTCCCTAGGTGCCCCTTCCCCTGGAACTATTGCATTTATCGAGGAGTTAGTTCCGCGGATCGCGTCCAAGTGTCACTCGACAGTTGGCATTGTCCGCCGCCGTATCTACCAGCGACTGAGTTGCACCCTGTGGTCCTCCATCGCCGAAGCTATCCTGTCCCGAGCACCGATGCGCACGGACGACGAAGTACATCCGGTTAGATCTTAACCGTATAGTTAGGACGTGCGCAGTCCACAGTAGATACTGAACGCATTAAACTTCCTCCCCTCAACCCGCCGCGCCCTGTCTCGCCGCTCCCGGAAGGACGACTCCCGCCGCCCCCGTGCATCACTGAGGCCGCTGTGGAACACGCGGTCCGCGGCGTCCCGCGGGACACCACCGCCGGACCCGAACGAACGCCGTCCCGCTGGTTCCACCTCTTGGTTAAGACTCGCGTCAGTCCTGAGGCCGGCGTGACTGGTCTGCGTGTCCTGACACAGCTCGTTTCCCGGCTCGCACGGGGGGAACTCCCGGACGCTGTGCTTCCCCTCGTGGCAGCGGCGACGCTCCTCCCGCTGCAGCCGACTCCCGACAAGGTCCGCCCGATCGCCATCGGGTCTGTGCTTCGCAGGATAGTGACGAAGGCACTGCTCCCCGCCGCAATAGCCGATTCACACTCGGTTCTGTCGCCGCATCAGACGGCCAATGGTGTTAAAGCCGGGTTGGACTCTATTGTCCACGACACCCGCACGACACTACGCCGCTTCTCCGCCACCCCGAACGTCGCCACGGTCCTCATAGACGCTAACAACGCCTTTAACCGCGTTGATCGGCAGTCTATGCTGGACCACCTACCAATGCTCGCCCCCTCGCTAGCCCGCTTCGCAAACATGATCTATGGCCGAATGCAACCGCCATTGCTTGTCCCGAACCGGGATCGCACCGTCATACCAAGTGCCCAGGGCACCCAACAGGGTGACCCGGCCAGCATGTTGTTGTTCTCGCTAACGATTCAACCCCTCATCCGTCGGGTTGCTGAGATCCCCAACATTGCTCTCTGCCAATGGTACGCCGATGACGGCACGATCGTCGGGAACCTTGGCGCCATCCGTCAGGCGCTCCGGCTCCTTGCCCGAGATGGTCCCACGGTTGGGTTCCACGTCAACCAACGGAAGACACGCATACATTGGCCTCACGTCATGCCGCCGGATCGAGCAGCCCTCTTAGCGGAATTCCCTCTCGCCGAATGCTCGCGGGACGGCTTTCCGCTTCTAGGGGCCCCCATTGGGAACAAAACGTTCACGGAGAGTTTTCTCCGGTCTAAGATTGCTCAGTGCCGCCGTACCCTGGACCGCCTCCTGCTGGTCCGCGACGCCCGCGCCCGGTTCCACATGCACCGGATCTGTGCCTCTGCATGCCTCCTATCGCATGCATTCAAGCTCTCAGATCCGCGCTTAGCAGAGTCCGCCGCTGAAGAATTTGATGATCTACAACGGTCATCTATGAAAAGTTACACGGCATAGCTCTCACGGACCGAGCCTGGGACCAAGTGTGCCTCCCCATGCACCTCGGAGGCCAGGGCTTCGAAAGCATTGCCTCGTGCCTCCACGGCGCTGCCGCCGCCAGCATCATTGATGCTGCGCCCGCACGGCAGCGAACTTCCGCATACGCCACGCCGCGTGCTTGTGCACTAGCTTCTGCCGCTACCGCGGCGACCGCGTCCTTCCTCCTCCGTCAGGCTGGGCCTTCTCTCCGCCGTTTCGCCCTCTCCATCCCCGGAATAGTCGACCTTTCCACCCTTGACCCTCCAACTCTAGCTGCTTCACCCACCAACACACTAACCCTTCTCAAACGGGTGCAGCAAGAGGCGCGGGCAAGAGTACATTGGCACGACGACTCCTGGGAGAATGCCCCAAACCCGACCGCCCATAGCGACGCCGACATTCGACATCGCATCCGTGGCCTAGCGTTCCGCCGCAGCCCCGCTGCGGCGTTTCTCTTCGCTCATCCCACGGCAGCTACGAAGGTCCACACTACACACTGGCAGACCATGCTCCGCCGTCACCTCGGACTGCCAGTGTATGATGACTCCATGGCCCTCAACTGCCACCACTGTGACCACCCCTTGGACACCCTCGGGGATCACGCCGCCGACCTCTGCTGCCCTGGTTTCGGCCGTCGTCACCGCCACAACTCGCTATGTAATGCGATTGCGACGCACGTTACCCGCGCCGCGGGTCTGGATACTCGGCAAGAGGTTCCGTTCCTCGTCCCGGGCACTGAGCTCCGCCCCGCCGATATCCTTGTACAACCACCACCAACCCCGGAAGGCACAACGTTGCGCCCCATTGCCTGTGACATCACCGTCGTTTCACCGTTCAAGGCCGCAGTTCGCACCAAGGCGACCCAGGCTGCCGGAGGCGCTGCTGAACTGGCGGCCCGCGACAAGGTTACAACCCTGGAACGCAACATCGCCCGACGACTCCCCGCTCCATCGACTGGCCCATCTTCTGCGCCTTACACGCCGAACTTCACGTTTCGACCTCTGGCGTTTGATTCCCTAGGTGCCCCTTCCCCTGGAACTATTGCATTTATCGAGGAGTTAGTTCCGCGGATCGCGTCCAAGTGTCACTCGACAGTTGGCATTGTCCGCCGCCGTATCTACCAGCGACTGAGTTGCACCCTGTGGTCCTCCATCGCCGAAGCTATCCTGTCCCGAGCACCGATGCGCACGGACGACGAAGTACATCCGGTTAGATCTTAACCGTATAGTTAGGACGTGCGCAGTCCACAGTAGATACTGAACCGCATTAAACTTCCTCCCTAACCCGCCGCGCACCTGTCTCGCCGCTCCCGGAAGGACGACTCCCGCCGCCCCCGTGCACACTGAGGCCGCTGTGGAACACGCGGTCCGCGGCGTCCCGCGGGACACCACCGCCGGACCCGAACGAACGCCGTCCCGCTGGTCCACCTCTTGTTAAGACTCGCGTCAGTCCTGAGGCCGGCGTGACTGGTCTGCGTGTCCTGACACAGCTCGTTTCCCGGCTCGCACGGGGGGAACTCCCGGACGCTGTGCTTCCCCTCGTGGCAGCGGCGACGCTCCTCCCGCTGCAGCCGACTCCCGACAAGGTCCGCCCGATCGCCATCGGGTCTGTGCTTCGCAGGATAGTGACGAAGGCACTGCTCCCGCCGCAATAGCCGATTCACACTCGGTTCTGTCGCCGCATCAGACGGCCAATGGTGTTAAAGCCGGGTTGGACTCTATTGTCCACGACACCCGCACGACACTACGCCGCTTCTCCCGCCACCCGAACGTCGCCACGGTCCTCATAGACGCTAACAACGCCTTTAACCGCGTTGATCGGCAGTCTATGCTGGACCACCTACCAATGCTCGCCCCCTCGCTAGCCCGCTTCGCAAACATGATCTATGGCCGAATGCAACCGCCATTGCTTGTCCCGAACCGGGATCGCACCGTCATACCAAGTGCCCAGGGCACCCAACAGGGTGACCCGGCCAGCATGTTGTTGTTCTCGCTAACGATTCAACCCCTCATCCGTCGGGTTGCTGAGATCCCCAACATTGCTCTCTGCCAATGGTACGCCGATGACGGCACGATCGTCGGGAACCTTGGCGCCATCCGTCAGGCGCTCCGGCTCCTTGCCCGAGATGGTCCCACGGTTGGGTTCCACGTCAACCAACGGAAGACACGCATACATTGGCCTCACGTCATGCCGCCGGATCGAGCAGCCCTCTTAGCGGAATTCCCTCTCGCCGAATGCTCGCGGGACGGCTTTCCGCTTCTAGGGGCCCCCATTGGGAACAAAACGTTCACGGAGAGTTTTCTCCGGTCTAAGATTGCTCAGTGCCGCCGTACCCTGGACCGCCTCCTGCTGGTCCGCGACGCCCGCGCCCGGTTCCACATGCACCGGATCTGTGCCTCTGCATGCCTCCTATCGCATGCATTCAAGCTCTCAGATCCGCGCTTAGCAGAGTCCGCCGCTGAAGAATTTGATGATCTACAACGGTCATCATTGAAAAGTTACACGGCATAGCTCTCACGGACCGAGCCTGGGACCAAGTGTGCCTCCCCATGCACCTCGGAGGCCAGGGCTTCGAAAGCATTGCCTCGTGCCTCCACGGCGCTGCCGCCGCCAGCATCATTGATGCTGCGCCCGCACGGCAGCGAACTTCCGCATACGCCACGCCGCGTGCTTGTGCACTAGCTTCTGGCCGCTACCGCGGCGACCGGTCCTTCCTCCTCCGTCAGGCTGGGCCTTCTCTCCGCCGTTTCGCCCTCTCCATCCCCGGAATAGTCGACCTTTCCACCCTTGACCCTCCAACTCTAGCTGCTTCACCCACCAACACACTAACCCTTCTCAAACGGGTGCAGCAAGAGGCGCGGGCAAGAGTACATTGGCACGACGACTCCTGGGAGAATGCCCCAAACCCGACCGCCCATAGCGACGCCGACATTCGACATCGCATCCGTGGCCTAGCGTTCCGCCGCAGCCCCGCTGCGGCGTTTCTCTTCGCTCATCCCACGGCAGCTACGAAGGTCCACACACACACACACATGGCAGACCATGCTCCGCCGTCACCTCGGACTGCCAGTGTATGATGACTCCATGGCCCTCAACTGCCACCACTGTGACCACCCCTTGGACACCCTCGGGGATCACGCCGCCGACCTCTGCTGCCCTGGTTTCGGCCGTCGTCACCGCCACAACTCGCTATGTAATGCGATTGCGACGCACGTTACCCGCGCCGCGGGTCTGGATACTCGGCAAGAGGTTCCGTTCCTCGTCCCGGGCACTGAGCTCCGCCCCGCCGATATCCTTGTACAACCACCACCAACCCGGAAGGCACAACGTTGCGCCCCATTGCCTGTGACATCACCGTCGTTTCACCGTTCAAGGCCGCAGTTCGCACCAAGGCGACCCAGGCTGCCGGAGGCGCTGCTGAACTGGCGGCCCGCGACAAGGTTACAACCCTGGAACGCAACATCGCCCGACGACTCCCCGCTCCATCGACTGGCCCATCTTCTGCGCCTTACACGCCGAACTTCACGTTTCGACCTCTGGCGTTTGATTCCCTAGGTGCCCCTTCCCCTGGAACTATTGCATTTATCGAGGAGTTAGTTCCGCGGATCGCGTCCAAGTGTCACTCGACAGTTGGCATTGTCCGCCGCCGTATCTACCAGCGACTGAGTTGCACCCTGTGGTCCTCCATCGCCGAAGCTATCCTGTCCCGAGCACCGATGCGCACGGACGACGAAGTACATCCGGTTAGATCTTAACCGTATAGTTAGGACGTGCGCAGTCCACAGTAGATACTGAACGCATTAAACTTCCTCCTGGAACTATTGCATTTATCGAGGAGTTAGTTCCGCGGATCGCGTCCAAGTGTCACTCGACAGTTGGCATTGTCCGCCGCCGTATCTACCAGCGACTGAGTTGCACCCTGTGGTCCTCCATCGCTGAAGCTATCCTGTCGCGAGCACCGATGCGCATGGACGACGAAGTACATCCGGTAAGATCTTAACCGTATAGTTAGGACGTGCGCAGTCCCCAGTAGATACTGAAGGCATTAAACTTCTAAGTAAAAGTTACTGCACTCTCCTTTCTTTGAAATCTCTCAAAAACAAATACTTTTCCAACAATCAACGTCACCACCCTCATGCCTCCTTCCCCCCTCCGGCGCATTCCGGCGCCCGCCCGGCTCCCCTTCGCGCTCGGCATGGATGAGTACATCCTATGCCACCGTTTCGTCACGCCCGCCCCGCCTCCCACAAACCGCCCCACCTAGTGCCCATCAACAAGGTCGAGCTTCCACGCGTCGACCCTGCTAATGGCGCACGTGTCATGAGCCTCCCGCAGGCTCAAGCGCTCATTAGCCAACCGGCCAACGCTCTCCCAGGCCCTCGCCCGTGCTCGGAGCTCGTTGCTCTCGGCGCCTCCGCCCCCGGTCGTCTCAATCCGCGCACAGGGGAGCTTGAGCCACGCACCCTCCCGCCCCGCAACCCGCCCACTTGGGCATCGCAACCACCCCGGACCGCTCCTTCGCCTCCTACCAGGCTGCCCAACAGTTCCTCGGGGAGGCTGCCGCCCTCGCCAACACCGCTGCCCCCGCACGTCCTCATCCCTCACGTGGGAAAATGGACGTTCATTTACTTCCCGATGCTGCCCGAGAGGAGATGTTCTCCATCCTAGCCCACCTCCAGTGCATGTTTCCGGACCTGCAAACCACAACGTCGACCATCGCGGCCACCGCCGCAGCCCTGGATGACTCCGCTTCCCAAGGAGTCGTGACCCGCCTTGGCCGAGAGGCCACCGCCTACTTGACCCAACCCTTCGCTCTGGGTCCTCCCCTACGTCCGCACGGCCCTTGCAACGACCCTGCGTCACCACGCCGCGACGTCATCGACACCCGTCGTGCCGCCCGAGCTCGCCCTCACCCGCCCAACCCAAGACCCCCGTCCCACCAAAGACCCCGCCAATCCCGCCCGCCCACCCTTGTGAGCCCGCTCACCCCCGCCCCGACCTCTCCCGGCTCCGCCGCACAAGCGCCCCACGCGCTACCGGCTCCTCCTCCGCCCCCCCGCCCCCGCCCCCCCTCAACAATCCCCCGACCTCACCCTGCAATCCCCGGGCTCTTCACCCTCGGCGATCAAACGCCGCTGCGCGCATCCGAAGAGGCCCCGGCGGAGTTCTTGATTGCCCACCGCAACCCCGACGCTCCCGCCTGTGCTGCCGCCCACTGTCGCCTCCTCGCGCCACAGGGTCGGGAGTCCGCCACACACGCCGCCATGCCGCCGTCGTCTGTAGGCATGCAAGATGTCCCACCTCCGGCCCAGGGACCCACTCAAGACCCCCTGCCCCTTCCTCCAGCTGTCGGCGCGTCCGCAATGGAAGAGTGCGGTCGGGTGACGGCTCCTCCGCCTAAGCATCCTCCTCATGACATCTCCACCCCACCCCATCCTCCCTCCTCCGCTGCCTCTCCCTTACCAAGCCCCGAAGACATCCTCCGCACCCCATACCGGGAAAGGGACATCTTCCAGGATATCCCATTCCCATGTCTCAAGCCCTTCACTCTCCTTTTTATCAAGCTGGTACAAGCCGCCGCCAACGCAAGGGGGGACGAGGCCACCTACCGTGCCTTCCTGCACCTCCACATGCTGCCAACCGCTGTCCTCCGCCGCAGCTTGCGCGGGGAGGATGGCTGGCAGCATAACAAAGGTCAACGGGCCGCACTAAGTGCCCGAATCCGACGCGCCCATACCGGAGCTGAGTGGACATGCTGTGGTTTGAAGCCCTTCGCGCCCATGAAGCACGCTCTGAATGGATCCAGCAGCACCGCCCCGCCTACGGCTCGGGCTCCAGCGACGCTCGGCGCGCCCGTCGCGCTGAAGCCCTCTGTGCAGACGCCCGCTACGGCAAGGCCATGCGGTCCTGCACAACGCTCCGCTAGCCGATGTGAACGACCCGCACACCATACAAGCGCTGCGTGATCTTCACCCCGCGCCCCCGCCCCGATCACGCCCATTCCTGAAGAAGGCCTTCCTCCTCCACCATCAATCGGCAGACGCCGTAGAGCAGGCTGTACGAGGTATTTCTCGTGGTACACCGCGGGACCGGACCGCACGCCGGCACGCTGGTTCCACTTGCTAGTCAAAACATCGGTCAGCCCGGCCGCCGGGGTGACAGGGAAAAGTGTGCTTACGAAGTTGGTGACGGGGATCGCGCGTGGGGAACTGCCGGACTCGGTCCTGCCCCTGCTCGCTGCCGCAACATTACTCCCGCTACGGCCGAGACCGGACAAAATTCGTCCCATCGCTGTGGATCGGTCCTCCGCGCATCGTCACCAAGACGCTGCTGCCGAGCGCCATCGATGACTCTCGAGACTTCCTCGCGCCATTCCAAACGGCCAACGGTATCAAGGCCGGGATGGACGCGGTCATCCATGATATCCGCACCCTGCTTCGCCGTTTCACTGGTGCTCCGCATGTTGCCACGGTCCTCATTGACGCGCACAACGCTTTCAACCGCGTTGATCGCCAGTCAATGCTGTCTCAACTTCCAGCACTCGCTCCTTCTCTGGCCCACTTTGTGAACTTTATATACGGTCGAACTCAGCCACCGTTGCTTATACCGAATCGCCAGAACACGGTCATCTCGAGTGCTCAGGGCACCCAGCAGGGCGATACGGCCAGTGTGTTTCTGTTTTCCCTCACGATCCAATCACCAATCCGCAAAATCGCCGAGGACAGTGATAGGGGTAAATAGTCAGGAGAAGAGATACTCAGAACCAACTACTCCAAGAAGGAGGTGTTGCAAGCGACAAAAGTGCTACCGTGGTATAGTTGAATGGACAAAGAGGTGTGAATATGGAAGACAGTTGAGAGGCCTACAAGTAAGTATAGAAAGAACAGGGTCTACCACTGATTCTCTGCGATTGGCGTAGAAAAAACGCTTGACATCTTCATGAGGAAGCAGTTTAATCGGCTTATATAGACTTTTGGTTACCCCTAAAGTCCGAACAAAATTATAGAAGGTACCAGGAAATGCATTGAAACAATTTGTGTGGATAATATTCTCTAAACAAAAGATTACTAAGAACTAACAATCAATACGGTCCTCTTATTTCTCATTCTCTAATTCAGATCCAAGCAACTCCTCTAAAATATCCATGCTGCCCAAGCAATCCCACAAATATTTGCGAACGCCTCATAAATAGCTATTTCCTCCTGGGATATATCTAAACTACTAAAAATATCCCCGTCCTGTTCCATCGTCGGTACCAGTTGTTCCATACACTCCACTATTCCAACAATTCCCATGCCTCCCTATCCTTCATCCTTGCCCTAGTTCTCATCCTCGTCCTCATCCTCATCCCTGTCATCCTCCTCATGATCCTCCTCATCCAGTTGTTCTTTAGCCCGTAGACCAATTCCGGGACTGCCCACTCCTCGAAGGTCTTCCCAGATCCCTCCCGACTTCCCACTCCTGCCGCTCAGGTACCTCTTCGGCTTCATCCTGGACGAAGAGTTTTCGGACGAACTCGTTTATCTTCTTCTTAGATTGGCGTCGCAGATAGTCGTCTGCGTCCGTCGGGCCATATGCAGCGAGCGCAAGGCCTTTCAAGGGGCGAGAGTGGCGTTTGTTGGTGATGAGAGCGGAGGGGAAGGTTGTTCATTTTGGTTGTGATTGGAGTGGGGCGATTGTGGACGGAAGATAGAGGGTATCAGGGGGAGGTAGTGTGTGTAGAGGATGGTGGATCTCAAAAAATGTGGGTAAAATGGGTTTAAGTACACTTTTTAGGAGGGCTGGAGTTGGTACTAAAGAGTTAAAATCGAAATTGCAGTAAAACATTTGCGCGAAATGTCTACATAAGGAGTGAATTTGGTGAAGAGGGTAGATTAAAAAAGACGTAAACCCCTAATTTGGAGGGGAGGATGCAATATTAAAATATCTAGGGATGATGATAGGCAAATTTGGAAAGGACGGTGAGCGAAGTCAAGGGCGTAATCATTGTAAGTTGCTGGACTACACGAGGGGAGGACCATTTTCTGTACTACACTCCCCTTCCCCCTTCGTCCTCCTCTCTCTCGTCCGCCCTTCGCATAGATCTTTATATTCCTGGTGCACCTCGACCCGAAGGATATCGCTTTGTGTGTCACAGTGGCCCATCCACAGGTCACTTCTCGCGTTTCCCAGTGTGCTCTATCTGGCGGCGCAGCTGCCTCAATTGCTGAACGTGCGAAACACACGCACTACGGTCTACTCTGCCACCCGAACGATATAAGGCTTCTTCCTGTTGGTATTAATGTGTTCGGTGCCCTTGGAGATTATTGACCGCGGTTAAGCCTAGAGCAATTTTCCCTCACCAGCTTCCGCTCTTCGCAAGAAGCTGTGAAAACGACTACGTTTGGGAAGGAAAAATAGTTCGTATTATCGTGGGGGGTTTCAGAAACGAGGGCACAAGTACAGTAAAAATTACTGTACTGTAACTTAACATGAAAAACCGTTTTTCCAGTAAAACTTTCGGCCTTCCAAAACATTTACCTTTCCAAAATGTAACGGAAACTGTCCTCATATGAGGACAAAGTGTGCCTCATATGAGGACAGAGCATGGTCGTATAGACACTAGAAGTCGTAACTAGATGTTTAGAGGCCTGTCGATAGAAGCTTTATCATCACATGACGAAACCGTAGCACGTGAATTGGCCGGGCTTCGGAGTCGGCATGGCACCGAAAGCCTTTTCCCCGACGGCTACGACCGTTGCTGGGAATTTCGAAATTTAACTGGAAACTTCGAAAATTAAAATGTAAGTATTCACAACGTCCAGAATTTTATAAAAAGTGCTTTCCTCAGTTCGGCTCCCTTTCCTCCATACTCCCTGCTTGCAGTTTTCAAAAGTTTGGTTTTTTACTCTCTTCCCGGATCTTTCCAATTTCACAACGTCTAATTATAAAGGATAAGACCCAGCAGATGCTGTTGAGATTTAAACTTTTCCTTACTTCCAACACGCAACATTCTCGCCGACTTCTATACGGATTTAACTCCTCTTCTCGAATCAATTTATTGTAGGCAAATTGTCTTCTGCCCCTCTCATAAGCCCCCTCTACTTCGCTCTCTTCTCTGTCCAAATGCTCCCTTCCACGAGTTCATCATCATCAAAACCACCAACTCCTTCAATGGATCTCTCGCAAAACTTCTTTGCAAGCCGAGTCCCGTAGTCCTCCTACCTGAATTCCGATCCCATCCGTCAATGTGATGCTCACTTGCGTCGCCCGTTCGAGCAAGCGCTCATTCAGATGGTATGGTAGTGTCTGCCTCCTTCAACCTACCTCTTCGTGATCCTGCCAACGATGACACCGGGAAGGCCAAGAAACGCCGCCCAGCCAAAGGTTCCAAGAAGAAAGCTCCTACCAGAGCATCGAAAAATACAAAGCGGAATATAGAGCCCGTTCCGGAGCAGGAACTCATTCCGAGAAAATTGAAAAAACCGGCCTCGTTGAACACGGAAGGGCGAAGTTTAGAAGTTCCGGACGAAGAGTGCTTGTATATTCCTAAAAGAAGGGATAAAAAACCTAAGAAACGATCAAGAAAGGCGAAGCCTCGCAAAAAGATCTCAACCCGCGGAAGATTAAGAACGAAGTCGTGAGCTTGGAAACTGTTGTTACTGCAGGTGCTGAAGGAAACAGAGAAAGAGAAAACGGGACGATAATCCAAAACAACGGAACAGAGCCCTCTCCAAGGAAGCGACAGAAAGCAGGAGGTAGACAAATCGCATGTAGCGCAATCATTTCTTTAGACGGAAGACACCAACAACCAAGCAGTGATCAAGATACGTAGTATATGAAGTAGCAAAGCAATCCAGGTAGAAGGGAAACGGGACTGAGACTTGCAATTAAATGTACAGCCCGATTGTAGCTGCTTAACTTAATAATCTTGTGCCAAGTATAGCACTGAGGGGAGAGGGTGGGTTCATTTACTGTATGAGATGTCGGTTGAAAGAAAGTGGCAATCAAGGCATTGTGAAATCAATTGCTGTAGTACAGCACTTGGAAAAAAACTGTGAGAAATGATGCCAGCCGCGCGATGGAATGGATTTGAAAGGGGCAAGGCATTCTTTTCCATCGACACCCTCATTGGCAGTAACCTGCAATGCGGCTTGTGCGCTTGCTGGCCTTCGTATACTTTAGTACAGGCGAAACTTGGGTGTTTTAATAATTGAAAATAGGTTAGCCTGTATAGTGAAGAACCATCAGCGCCTGCCGCAACCTTCAAGTACAGGATCATTACTATACAACTTGATCGGTATCAGCCAGCTTATCTGTTACAGTAAAGAAGCTTCCTGTGCCCCTTGAAAGAGGCAGCAGGCCAAAGGAGGAACTCTGTTAGGTAGGCAGTTACGACAAAGGGGCAAGCAAACTACGGTCTCTTGATTTACTCAATCCAATCTGGAGGTGTAACGGTAAGAACTTCGTCAAAGGCTAGGCATAGTTGCAGAGTGAACAAAATGACTCATCATCATCGATATACAAGCAAAGGAAATCATTCATGCTGATAGGGAAAAAGGTTTGGGTGGCTTACGCTTGAAAGATATATCTGATCTATCCATACTAATGCTGTTTAGACGAGAGTGACGCTCCGTCCCAATTACTATAAGATGAGAGGAGGTACAAGTGACGTAGTTTCTTGGTACGCTGGCGCTAGTAAAGAAAGGCAAATCCCCTTCAGAAGCACAGGAGATTACAAAAAAGGCTTGTCCAAGATCGAACCGAAATTGATTTCAGAGGCTACTAAGAGGTAATAAAATATGACTGGCGTCTATGAATGGAAATTCGATTAATAAACGGATTTTGGTTACGATAGAATTCAGAAATGCCGAGTCCAAACTATCTGTAGGATTTGAAACGGATTAAATCCTTCGGATCTGACCATCGAGTTCCCTCGCTTTTCTTTCATTCTGGATCAGTTTCCTCGATTTATATCTTTTGGTAGATCCTTTGCTGCAAAAGGAGTACATTGCAACAGTTTTTGCTTTCTATATCCTTTTTGATAGGGGTAAATGCGGGGAGGAGATCCTCAGAACCAATTACCCTGAGAAGGAGGTGTTGCGAGCGACAAAAGTGCTGCCGTGGTATTGTTGAACGAACAAAAGGGAGTGTATATAGAAGAGAGTTGAGGAAGCTACAAGCAAGTATAAAAGGGGCAGGGTCTACCACCGACGCTCTGCGACAGCGTAAGAAAAGTTTTCTTGGGTCTGAAGTTGACTCTCAACTTCCTACTACTCGGGACTTGGCTTGAAGTTGTCTGCCAACTTGCTTGACCTCTCCATGAGGAAGCAGTTTACTCAGCTTATATAGACTTTTGGCTACCCCTAAAGTCCGAAAAAACTACAGAAGATACAAGAAATGCATAAAAATACTTTGTGTGGACAATATACTCTAAGCAAAAGATACTTAAGAAACTAACAATTAATTTGGTCCTCTTATTTCCCATTCTCTAAATCAGATCCAAACAACTCCTCTAAAATATCCATGCTGTCCAAGCAGTCCCACAAATATCTGCGAATGGCTCACAACTCTCTATTTCCCCCTGGGAGATATCTAGACTACTAAAGATATCTCCATCCGGTTCCATCGTGGGCACAACTTGATCCATACTCTCTATTCCAGGCCCCACCGGTCCAACACTTTCCATGCCCCCTGTTCCCTCATCCTCCTCCTCTCCTCATCCTCTCCTCTTCCTCCTCATCCTCTTCTTCCTCCTCCTCATCCTCCTCTCTCTCCTCCTCATCCTTCTCATCCTCCTCCTCCTCATCTTCCTGAGCCTCGTACACTAGCTCAGGGGCTAACCATTCCTCGAAGGACTCCCCGCTCTCCTCCTCGACCTTCTCAGCCTCTCCCGGACTTACCTCCCTCGCTTCTTCTTCTGAAGAGGCGGCGCACGAACTCGATGATTTGCTTCTTTGTTTGCCGCCGGATGTAGTCGTCGGCATCGGTTGGCCCGTAGGCGGCGAGACGAAGGCCATTGATGGAACGGGAAGGGCGGTTTTTGGAAATAGGGACAGAGGGGCGAAGGTTGCTCATTGTGATAGACGTTGGGGAACAGGAGGCAATGTGGGGTTTTGGGTGTGTGGGGGGAGAGGGGTGATGAGTAAAATGATCGGGGGCATTTGGAACTTAGAATAAAGGGGTTTAAATAGGCTCCCGGGGCAGGTTCTATAGATTAGGAATAGGTAAAATAAATCTGCAAGGGATTTTGCAATAGTGCATTTGCGCCCTTCTTCTCAAAAAAAGGCGAATTTGGAGGAGGAGGTAAGCTAAAAGGGAAAAGGGACTTGATTCGGGGTCGATTCAGAGGGTTAAATACAGTATAAAAATATCTAGATAAAATGGAAGTAAATTTGGAAATGACGGTTGGAGAAGTTAGGGGCGGGATCGTTGTAGGTTGCTGGATTACACGAGGGAGGACCATTTCCTGTCTTACGTGAAGGGAGGACCATTTCCTGTATACGTGAAGGGAGGACCATTTCCTGTATTAAATGAGGGGAGGACCATTTTTTGTATTACACGCCCCCTTTCTCAAGGCGAACGTCCCGGGTCGTCACTGCTCTTCTTCTGCTTCCGTTAGTGTTCGCTGTCTTATTGATAAATGTATGGTCTCTCAAACGGGTACGGATGCAACTGATTACCAATATGATGCTCTAAAAAGTAGGTTCGCATTACTGGTACCTCACTTTGTAGCATAGCCTCATATATTGGTTTGATCACATCGAGGTGGGGTTGAATACATTCTTCTTCCGTGACTCTTCCGAATCTTCCAAGAGTGAAAAAATATATGTGATATGCAAACTCTTCTGGAAGATGCCGGAGGAATGGATGTCGATAAGAAAAGAAGACGCGCATCATCAAGAACGAATCTTCGTAAGATAAGTGCGGTCCATGTAGCGCCCTAAAACATAAACAGATGCTTATCATGAAATAAGAAATGACCTGCGCATCGTTCGCATCCTCGGAGATATTGCGCAGCCAAAAAGATAATCTTCTTCTTCCGACTGTATGCTGTGCATGGTTGTGAAGGAGAGCTAGAGATGAAGTTGTGGTGGACGGTCCCGATGAATGGCCGCGACCAGCTCCTGACGTACTGGGACCTGCACGAGGTCCTCTCGGGGGACGACCGGAACCTCTTCTGGGCGGGTTGTTGTCTCCTGAAGGTCCTCCTCTGGTCATCATCACTGCTTCAGGAGGATCCTCGCCGCCTCCAACGTTCCCAATTTGTGGCGGAGAAACGTAAGGTTCCCATAGAGGATACGGGACCAGCCTGTATTCCATATCCGGGGGTAAGGCGTAACCTCTCAGTCGCACGTCTTGGTTGTTCTTGAGAAATACGTAAATTGGACGGATAATATTCAGATACGTTTGCGACAAGTCTCCAGCAGCTACCATTCCATATCTTCCTATAGAGTAATGATATATTACCTCCACAAACTCTGGACCTGCTTCCGTGAACCTTCCGTTTTGGAATGAAAATAGAACTCTTATTAATAGTCGGAAATCTTCTTGAGGTAGCAATGGTCCGTTCAACGTACGAAAACATAGGCATATATTAATGTAGAAATGGATGATTACGTGGAGTTCGTAGTAGTCCCGCGTAACCGAGATGATCCATTCCCAGGCCCTTTTTCCTCCCATAGGAATCATTCTATAGTTAAAGATGAGTATGCCCCGTGGTTGCGCATAGTCCTGTGTGAGAAGGAATTCTTCAGGCCTCTGATGGTAAGGGACCAGACGACGTGCATGGATGGCCCTCCTTGATCTCTTCCCTGAGCTTGAACAGAGCTGATAGTGCGGGTGTCTTTCCTCCGTGACGATGCAAGGGTTCGAGTACTTGGTTTGGAAGGCCGGCCACTTCACAGCCTGCTGCATTGCTTTTCCATGTACTACAAGTACTTTAGAGCCAACTGAAAAGGTTCTGACTGCAGGTTCTGCATCCTTATTTCTTGTCTTGTTAGCGCGCGGTGTGATCTCCAGCCTTCGGTGGCCAGTAAGTTCAACTTCCTACTCTCTTCATCGATAATATTTGTTTCCATGTCTCTCTAACATTCTAGGAGCCCTTCCGTACATTAGCTCGAATGGTGAGCGTCCATTTCTTCCTCTTCTTCGACGGTAGCCGTATAACACTTTTGGTAAGGCATCTTCCCACTGGATTTCATTCTCCAACATAGTTTTCGATATTGCTCGTTTGATGGTTCCAACCATCCTCTCCGCTTTCCCGTTGGACATAGGAGCGTATGCGAGAACGGTCTTCAGCTGAATCCCTTTCTCTTCCAAAAACGAAGCAGTGAAGTTGCAGTAAAACAAAGGGCGTTATCCGAGATGATCCTTTTTGGAAGACCAAACGGTTCAATTATTTCTTTTCGATGAATCTCAGTACCACCTCAGCATTTGCCTCCTCAACTGCAACTGCTATTGGCCAT